>OOFB01005983.1:0-18180 GCA_900323305.1 Trachyrincus murrayi
GGTCAGCAGACGCCAACAAGATCAGCAGGATCGTCAGGAAGGCGGGCGCTGTCCTGGGGGTCCAGCTGGACTCCTTGTTGGTGGTGTCTGAGAGGAGGATGCTGCGCAAGCTGCGTAATATCCTGGACAACAACTCTCACCCTCTCCATCAGGTGCTGACCTCATACAGAAGCACCTTCAGCAACAGACTCATTCCACCCAGGTGTACCACAGAACGCCACAGGAAGTCCTTTCTCCCTGTGGCCATCAGACTCTTTAATTCTGCACGGTCAACGCACTGTAATTTTGCACTGTAATTTCAATTGCACTGTACTTTTTCACATGTCACTTTTTCAGTACTCATCTGAGTTATTTATTTAGTATTCTATTGCTGCTAAATTGCACTATACGTATTGTTGTATATTGTATATACCTACGTATTACTGTAATTGTTGTAAATTTGTTCAAATTCACCTGTCAATACATTTAGACTTCATTTAGTTTATATTTATTTATACTTAGTTGTTAGTTTAGTTTAGTTTGTTTGTTATTTAGTATAAGTATATTAGTGTACATTTATTCCCCCCTGTTCAACTGTTGCACCTTAATTTCCCTCGGGATAAATAAAGTCTTCTTGAATCTTGAATCTTGAATCTTGAATTTTTATTTTCACGCACACACGCTTATACCCTCTGCACATGTACCATTTTGAGTAAACATTTGAAACAATTACGAATCATTGCTGGTGCTATGAAGGAAACAAGGTTGTGGCTTGCCTCAACCTTGACAGATTAAAAGGGCTTCAGTAGAACTAACAAAACTGCAATAATATTGTTCAAATAAAGACATTCGTTTTATCCTGGACAACAAAAACAACAACAAAAAAGGTAAAAACAACAACTCGATCATTCCATTTATTATTGAAACTATGCATTACTTCCACTGGCATGAGATGAAAAGGCACACATGGGGAATGAACATAATCTAAAATGTCAAACAAAATAACCATAATGCCAAATGTGTTCACTGGTTTTGAGTCAGGAGAGTGTCTGTGTTGGGCCTCGAGGTGGGAAACATTAATAGAATATCAAGATAGTCACATGTGACTAGATCCGAGATAAGTATTATCGTAATATCTAGCTGAAATGAAGAAGAAAATAATTCCCTCAGCTTTGTTCGAAGGTAATTGTGATAAATGCATCAAATCCATATTATAGACAATGATGTTACTATTCCCCAATTTTTCTTATCTGCAGTTAAAAGTAATTTCTAAAACTATGTATATATATATATATATATATATATATTTGACATGAACCTACACTACCCAAGGCTCCTCTACCTCTAGCCTACATTTAAAACGAGACATCATTATAAAGAACAAGAGGATCCAAATGGTTGTAAAGAACAAAGGACAGATCCTCATGACAAAGCATTAGGAAGCCGGGACAGCAGACATCTGACTCTGAGCTGTCTGGGAGCTGCTCGATGCTCTGACCAATCACATTTCATTCGCTAGGTTCCCATTAGTACCATCAAGAAGTAGTAAAAAGCCGGCCATCTAAGAACGCATCCAGACATGAAACAAAAAACAACAGCAAAAAACTAAGATAAGAAAAGTAAGTAAGTAAGATACAAGATGACAGCTGATGGTGGACATAGGTGATGTCTGTTGATGAGAAGAAAACAACACAACTATACATAGCCTATATATAAAACCTATTGGATCCAGTAGAAAACAAAATCCATTAATAAATAACAACATTGTTATTGTTGCTATTTAAGAGCCTTGCTCATGAGACCAAGCAGTGTTAAAAACACTGATAAATGAGGGTCAAACACATTATAACTGTGGTTGGTTGGGCTCCAACTGTACAAGCCATTATTCTGATTGTCAATCCACTAATGAAGGTTCATAACATTCCCACCTTTCTGTGTGTGTGTGTGTGTGTGTGTGTGTGTGCGTGCATGTTTTGGGCTCCTGTAATTGCAATGATCTGTACTATATTTGGCAATTAAATATTTATATTGAAGTGCATGACTGCTAAAGGATAAGACATAGGACAGGAGAAGAGAGTATATGGTGTCGTGTAGGCTACTACTGTGTCTCCTAACACAGTAGTAGTGAATGCAGATACCGATTAAGTGAGATACGGAGTATTAGAAAACATTGTGAAAATAACCAACTGCCAAGTATGGTACCACATACTGCTATGAACTTCTCAAGTCAAGTCTCTTGTTCCTACAAAGCATCCTGATAATAAGAATAGTACACAAGAAAACATGGACCATGTCAATAAAAAGTGTGCACGTGTTCCTCTGGGGCCACCGCACTATAGTGTGTCCTAGAAGCAGCACTGCTGCTCCACCGTCAGAGGCCTCATCAAAATCCTGATTCATGTTCACATTGAATATGGATCATTGTGCTCTGGATTTCATTTGTTCATGAGCACATTCCTAGTTAGTAAACTTGGTCTTTTTTGACACTCTTGCTGTTAACCTTTTCAGGTGAATAGCGGTGCTGGTTATATAGCAACAAGCTAGTGAAAAGGTAGAGGACGGTTTGGCCAGGAAGTAGGGCTGTGTGCAGTTTGGTATGGTGGCCAGCAGGGTGCACCAGTGAGGCACTAGTGAGGCTCCAGAGGTCCTCTTCAGTTGACTAGGAGGACGTCCTCATAGGTCGTGGTTCTGTGAGAAACCCCAATGAGAGACTTAATTTATTTATAATTATAAAAACAACAGCAATGCAAACTGCGCTATTATTTAAAAAGAGACACTAGCTGGTTAGCTCACTATATACTATTTGATATCTTTCAATATAGGAAATAGATATAAGCTAAAATATAATAGAGATAAGCTAAAATATAATTAATCTCTTGACACATTTCTGTACTGGCTTTTTTCCATTTAGTGAGTTTGTGTTGTGGAATTTAAGTGTCCTCTGCAAGCTAATTAGTGAGATGAACTTGACCACTCTGAGAAACACCACTCTGAAAGAAGATTTATTCTGCTGAATAAGAGAACAAGAGCATCCGCTAAGCAATGCAATATCATTATCTCCGAGCTATTCCTTGTAGACTGGGTATATAGCTATATATATTTTTTAACATGTCTATAATAACATGTCTACAATATCTGCAACATTTATGAATAGGGTACAATGAGACAAATAAAGATACATCAGGAGTCTACACAGAAACACAGTATTTAGAAGAGAACAAGAACATCTTGTGATTTAAAAGGCATCAGGTACTGGTCTACTGAGTCAGTGGTTCAGTGATGTCATGCGTTCACCTGTCGCAGCAGCAGAAGATAGAACAGGGCGAGGTCTCCACACCGCCAAACTTGCCAGAGTTGGGCGTGTCCGTGCACTCTGCGATGAAGGCATGGAGGTCCGTGATGTGCATGGGCTCCTGGATTTGATGCTGCCAGAAACAGAAAAGGGGGGGGGGGATGGTGGAGAATGGACATTGTCATCTTTATTCTTTTAACTTCACCACAGAGGTTCAAGGAAAACCTTTCAATAGACCCTTTTCACAGAGGTGTCATTATAGGACAAACACAGGTAGTAGACTTATCTTCACTAGTTTAGTCTACTGCCCATGTCCTGGTAAATAAAAGGACCCATAATTAGTGTTATGAACGACACCTGTGTTCGCCCTACGATGGCGCCTCTGTGCAGATCAATGTGAGAATGTCTTCTATTGGATTGACTTTGTCAAAAGAAAATTACACACACACACGCAATGAAATCTAAATTAAAAAACATTCAAAACGAAAAATCTGGGTTTCTTAGTGCTGATTTAGTACTGAATGCCCTAGGATTACATCACTAAAGATCAAAATTGCCTTTAAAGAGGCAGTGAACCCCAAATCGTTTTTTTGTTTTAAACGTAATATATCTGTGGAGTGTGAGTTGTTGGTGGCTGGTTTAAGCAGCCTCACCTGGCTTGAGTCAGACTGATTACACTCTAGGTGAGGCTGCACACCTGTGGGACCAATCAAGGCCCACAGGTTAAACCAGCCACCACCACACACTCAGGAGGAGCGCTAGCATGTCAGCACGTACCACCTGCTCTGCCTGTTCAAACCAAGTTCAAACTCTGTAATAAACCTGTTTAATCATCATCTGCCTGTGTCCTGTATCATCGGAGGAGCCCTGAAAAGCCACGGTAGATGGCATGCAACAGGGTCGACTACTAAAATAAGACCATAATTTAGAGAAAACAGGTGTAAAATCCTATGTTTTTGCCAGTCAACCAGTTTGTGAACATTCCACTCTGCTCCGAACTCAAGTTGTGTTCTTTTCATGCCTCGAAGGTTACTCTCGACGTCACGACGAAAGGACACTGGCGGCGAGGTGTGGAGCTCCGTCTGGGCAGCCTTTGAAGTTGATGGCCGCATCCAAGAGAGGGTTAAGCTTCTCGGACACTATAACGCCACGGTGTGTGGCGCATTTCACATACAACATCGCTCATTATAATGCTTAGACACAATGACGACACTAGATACTTAAAATGTATCACAAAGTTGCCGTGGATCGTAACCGCGAGGATAACACGTCCCCCCTCCTTCCTAGAACGCATTTTTTAAAATCTCAGTGTTGGAATTCGAGCTGAAATAGGGGGTTCACTTACACTTTAAATCACACAAAAAAGTATATCATGCATATCATATGTATACACAACATTAGATCGGTTAGAACGGTTGACCTAAAATGTACCATTTAATTATTTTACAATACATTATGAACAAAAAATATATATATTTTGGATTGAAAACAATATCTCCCTGGGCGGTACCTTGATGGTCTCGTAGGCCCCAGTGATGAGGGCGATGAAGAGCGACAGCACCATGTAGATGAAGAGGGAGATGAAGGAGTAGAGGTACACCTGGCTGAACACCCACACCAGCGTGCTGCTGCCCTCCAGGCCAGAGAAGGTCACGTACATGTCGTCTCCATTGATGAGCGAGAACAGACACTCAGACACCATGGACAGAGACCGGAACTATGGAGCAAAAACAAAATATGGAAGTTTGAAAGTTCACTGGAAGTCGCTTTCGATATTAATAGCGGAATCAGCTAAATAAGCCTTTTTCAAACTTGTTTTTAAGCCAAGGCACAGTAGCGCTAGACCCTCAGCCTCTGGGGCCCACTGAGGCGGCGATCACATGGAACAGCGTTTTGAAAAACACGACACCCACTTTCTCATTCTTTTCCTGTGGTACAGTGCGCCTGTGCTCAGCTCCTTTCTTGTAATGCGCCTTGCAAATTTCTGATGTTTTTTCACAGCATATGAAAGTACAAATATGTTAAACTTTGGGTGCTGGCCGGTCGTCAATGAAAGAGAAGACGTGACAAAATGTCCAACAATGACGAGAAGCTGATGTGGGATGTGGGGATAATAGTTTATTAAAAAATGAAAGCTGGCCATCTTGAGAGTTTGACTGTGTAAGAGGAAGGTAAAATACAAAGACAAACTGAAAAACCCAGTGGAAAACAGGAGGAAACCATGAGAGGGATCTCTTGGCAGGGATCCCAATAGCGTGTTGAATAGTGTCTCCGTGTCTCACGGAGACATGCCACATCACGTAGTAGAACAACACAAACACAAATCAGAAGATTCGATTTGTTCTGTATGAGAGCTCTCACTGAAAATAATGGTTTCAAATGTATAGAACGTGGTATGTTGGTGGACATCCAGTGTGTGACCGCCTTAAGTGTGAAAGTGGGTGCCCGACCTTGACATGGTAGGGTCCCAGGACGATCCAGCCACAGAAGCAGTAGCCCAGATAGATGACCGCCACGCAGCAGCAGAACCGGATCACGTTGGGGAACGCCACCCGTAGCGTCACTATCAGGATCTGTAGCGGCACACGCACACAAATTAGTTTAGCATTAGCATTAGCTAGTGCTAGTGTGGAGACACACTAGATATTAAAAACACTGATAGAGAGTTGTGACAATTCATGTTTATACAGATAAATACTGTAGATTACAAGAGATTCATGTATACTATTTTTCATGTTGTTTTTTGGATACTGTTGTACCTTGAAATTTAAGCGAGTGAGGGAGTCAAATCTGTGCACATTAAAGCTCCATGCACCTGTGCTGCCACTACTTACGTTGTACTTCTGGAAGAAGGTGAGATAGCGGATGACTCCGACCCACACCAGGAGGGTAGACGTCCCCAGCAGGATGCCACACAGATCATAGGAGGACATGTTCTGTCAGGAAAGACATGGGACACACTTATGAGTACATAAGACACACACACACACACACACACACACACACACACACACACACACACACACACACACACACACACACACACACACACACACACACACACACACACACAAACACAAACGTTTTCTCCACCCCGGCACTGACCTGATATGCAGGCATTGATACTTGTTATACATGTTATATTATTGTGATATTATTTTTTACACTTGACTTAGAGACACAGAAAGAAAAAAGTGAAAATGAAACATAGTTTGACAACCTGTGCTTATGAAATCAACGATATGCAACTATTGATTTCCCACCATGGGAAACCCCAGACCACTCAAATAGACAGATTAATAGCAGGGCACCCACTGAAACAGAAAGAAAGGTGGGATACAGCAAGACAGGCTGACCTTTGACTCGATGCCTATCTTGATGAAGCTTCCCGTGATGGTGAGGAAGTCGCTGACGATGAGGAGGATGTACCAGCCGTTGATGAACTCCATGCGGTCGGCCCAGCGCACCTTGCGGCCCAGACTGTTCTTGAAGAACGCCACAAACTCCTGAAACACACGTGGTCAAAATAAAGAAACACACGGGCACGCGTGACAAGGGAGAGCGAGGGAGGTTTGCACTGAATGGATTCCTTTATTCTATACATGTTATGCTAAGGATCTCTACTCTGTGTAGACCCAGCCTTAGGCCCCATCAAAGTGAATAAAGAGTTAGTTTAACAGTTGCCCACTCGTGGTGTGAGGCTGACAGAGCCACCTAACTGGCTTTTAGAAACTGTGTACGTAATTTAACCCTTCTGTCTACATCCCCTCAAGTGGATTTTTTTTAAATTGACCACCACCTCGATATCCTAAAAGTTGGTGGGGTCTCCCGCTGGGTTTTTCCTTGTCTGCTTGAGAGGGCTTAAGTCCCCGATATACTTGAAACCAAATTGAAATTGGCGTGTTCGCATACACTATTGAACACGCGATTTCGACAGAGTACAATATAGTCACTGCGATGTGTGGGCTGTTCGTTTAATGACTCGGGTCACGGTGGAAGACGGCCGAGAGGAAAACAGACACAATCATTCATGGGACGTTGTTGACCAATTGCAGCGGTGCATTGGGGGGGAAAGTTAGACTCATTCGGGTTGAGCACCTTGCAGCGATCGAAGCCCAATGCGGCGCCTCGATTTGGTTGCAAACCTGCCATTTTGTCTGTGCAAAGTTGCAAACACGGTAATTTCCATTTTGTCTGGAGTATATCGGGGCTTTTAGTGTTGGGGGGGGGTCCTCCTTACATATTGGAGCACGATCCCCCGCAGTATGGAGCGTCCACAAAGCACCAGAGACAGCATGCACACCAGGGCCACGACCACGTCGAAGGCCAGTCGCGCGTAGTTCTCCACTGGAGAGAAGAGACGAGGCTACGTTAAACCACTCGAAAGCAGTCCAATAGATCCTATTTGTATTATGTTAGCTCTGTGATTGAGAATTTCTGTGAACCAAGTACAATATGGAAAAAGGTTCAGCCCAACCTTTTCAACTGAGCCCATTTCAGGTCTCACATGTTTAATGGGTGATTAGGGTAAAGAGAAAGAGACACAGCAGACTATAGAAGCATAGGTAGGCTAGTGTGGTGAGTCTAAAGAACAAGTAACAAAGACACTGAGGAACTATTTGAGATATTATTATTTTGATTTAATCATAGCAGAAGGGATGTGTTCCTTAAAAAGGTTGTTTTTAAGGGAACATTTGTGGATACTTCCAAACTGTAACTGGGCTATATGAATAAACATGACGTGAACCAACACTATATTTTCACATCTGACCTCTGCGTACTGCTTTAGATCCTTCAACACTACCGAATCTATACATGTTTAGACAACCAGGCATATAGTGCGTCTAATGCTACATACAACCATGTAGTGGCTAGTGAAGAAAGGCATTGACATAACTGGTAAGGCACTGAACCTTACTTGTTAATTAAACAGAGCATATGCTAAGGAGCATTTAGCAGAACATCAACCAAGCCAACCACAGCCTTCCTTTCATTAAATTCAGGAATTCAATCCAATCAAAAACCTTCTGTCCTTTTGTACCCTCCTTCCTTCCTCCCTCCTTCCCTCCCTAGTTACTCACCCTGTCCAGAGACGCTGGGATATTTGCATTCCTTGATGGTCGCCTGGTTTTCCAGCCTGATCTTCACCTTGCCGCTGTGGGCCTTGTTGTCCAGGACTATCTGTGGGACCGAGGAAACCAAACCAATCAACAACAAGCAATCATGAATCACGAATGATTCGCAACTCAAAATCAAGCTCTGTGAGTGACTCCCTGTTCCTGCTGTAGCTGTGGTAAATAGGAGTGTTTTAAGATAATGAGAGTGTAAAGTAGTAAAATCAATTTTTTAATCAGGATGGGGTGACAGAGAAGCTGCTAGCGTCAGATAAAATTGTATTGATTGTTTCCTAGAATAATAGGTCAGAAAAGAAAACCAAAAAAGAAATTAATTGTCTCCATGTGTGTACAGGAAACACTCACCATTATATAAAATGTGTAACAATCAGGTATCTCATTGTTGATGATGGTCTGTATATTGATCGCCTTTAGCTGGAATTCTATGGTCACATTAATGAGCCTAGAGAGAGAGGGTGAGAGAGAGAGTCCTTTAAATGCCCTGGCCTGTAAACCTTATGACTGACCCTGACTGTAATGATGGGCTATTTACAGATGAACTGGCCAGGATATAACATACAATAAACACACCCAATAGGATTAGACCACAGTCAATAACATGGAAACTATAAGTTGCTACTGTTGACATTTGTTGAAGTTGGAGACATGGAGATGGGAGACATGTGAACGCTAAATTAAGCCTTACTTGTGAAACTTGAGAGTGAAGTTCTTGTAGTCATTGTAGAAAGAACCAGTGGGGGCAGACAGTGGATTCACCCCGATACAGTCTGTCATGGGGGAGAGGGACATTACAGTGAGAGGGGAGAGGGAGGAGGAGAGAGAGGGAGAGGGAGAGAGAGGAAAGGAAGAAGTAGAATTTGTTGTCACAATAGCAGTAGTCATAGTGAAATTTACAAAAGTATACAGATTGAGGGACAGACAGGCATATCTTATCTAAGATAAACAATGTTGCTAAAAGCCTATACTTGGGTTTTCTCTCAAGTGGTAAAGGTTCCTCTGAATAAAGACTAGACGCAGGTTATGAGGGAGCAGGTAGGGGTGAGGCATCTTGCTCAAGGATGCTTACAGGTAGGCTAAGAATATTGGGGATTGAGCCCAAAAGTAAAAAAATAAAGTATGCGTTATGCAAAATTAATTGTGAACAAATGCATATTTACTGGTAGACTGGTCCAAGATAAAATCCTTAACTAAATCTAATTTGAGCCAGTAGTTTACACAAATGAATGAATGTCTTGCTAACATTACAAAAGGGACATACATAAGTTGATACATAATAGGCTCTCCACTATTACGTAAACATCGACTGTTGCAGATGTGGTCTTTCAAAACAGGCAGCGCACGTGCTTTGGAAACCAACTGTGAGTGTAGCATGCAGTAGACTTTGCTGATGCTGTGGAAATTCCAGCCATCTGTATTTTGGAAAATGTTACTAACACAACGTTTGGCATCATGTCCACAAAGCAGGAAGCACAGACAAAAGGGAAACTGTTTTGGGATTTGCTGGAATAATCAACGTATTGCTGCCAACTATGTATCCAGCAGTCCTACTATGTTATAACAGAACTTCTGGGGGAGTTACACCTTGTTTCCTTATGGAGATATTCTACCAAAGAAAAGTATATTTCTACAGTGGCCAGTCTACACACACATTTTTTATCTGTGCAGACTGCAGTGATCAGTTAAAGTGCTAGTGAACCCAAAATCGTGTTTTTGTTTCAAACGTCTTCTATGATCTTTATCATAGTAATCTATGCAACTTGACTGTTACTAAAATGCAGTATTTTAGAAAAATCCGCTAACCAGTTTGTGAACGTACCACTCTGCTCCGAACTCAGGTAGCATTCTTTTCGTGTCACGACGAAGGGACGCCAATGCCAAGATGGTATGCTACCGCTACGGTGTGTGTGGATGTGTGTGGTTGTGTGTGAATGCGTGGAGCTCCATCTGGGGAGCGGTTAATGTTGATGGCTGAGTCCGAAAGAGGGTTAAGCTTCTCAGACACAACGGTATGTGGCGCATTTCATGTACAACATCGGTCATTATAACGCTCATACTCAACAACGTGTACTAGCTTGAAAAAAGTAACACAAAGTTGGTGTGGGTCATAACCAATCCTCCTTTCTAGAACTCTTAGCCCAAAAGGCATTTTAAAAATGTGTTTGAATTCCAGCTGAAACAGGGGTTTCAGTTACACTTGAACATAAATCCCATTTGAGTGACGCCCAGATGTCCATACAATGTTCTGTACCTGTGACAATGACGGGGTCGATGGTAAAGGTGTCGTTGGCTGGGTCGATGCGTCCCTTTTTGTAGTACTGCTGACAGAGGGACAGGGCGCTGCCATTCACCCCCACACCGTAAACGTAAGCATAGCGCCCCACAGTGGTGTCCGGTAAGACCAGATACTGGAGCCAAGGGGAACAAGAGTGTAAATGTATGCTTTCTGTGACAATAATGGCCTGTCCGCATAGGATGTGGTGTGCGCTCTGAATTTCATTCATGCGGATGCCTTGCAGATACAGATAACAAACATATTTTCCAATCTTGAACGTTATGGTTAAGGATTCTTTAGCCACACTAAATGATCGTAGGAGACACATCAAAAGCACCCTAATTCTATTAACCATATCTCGTCTGAAGACAAAGAAAAGTAAGCCGATATTCTTACCTTATCGATGGTGTAGAAGATGTGGTCGTAGAGGTCGTCCTGTGTGTAGACCGCGAAGGAGTCACCGGAGCCTTCGTCGTATTCCTTGAGGAAGAGTTGCTTGAAGGTCATGGTGTTCTCCTCCTTGAAGGTCACCACCACCTGGTTGCTCAAGCCAAACAGCACCAGCTAGGGAGAGAGACAGAGAGAGAGAGAGACAGAGAGATGTGAACAAAGAAGCCTCATCTCAGTAAGCCACTTGTACTGCACTCACATAGAAAGTGTGCAATGCTTAAATCCAACCATCCGTGCTGTACCTGTACAGTGACGATAACAATCTTGAGCAGTTGGAGGCCCAACTTAAAGGGCTTGCGTCCCTTGGCGTGGTATTTGTCACACGGGCTCATGAAGAAGTACTTCAAGTTCCTGCGGAGGTCTTCCTCTTCTGGGTCAGCCGCTACCCAGTCACCTGCCGTGTCCCTGGGTAACCCAGTCACGTCTTGGAGGTTGCCATGGCTGTTCCCGTGGTGACAGTGGTCGCCGCTGGTGTCACCACTGTACTGACTGAAGGAGAATGACTTTCCATTCCTCACTGAGAGAGAGATATGTTTATGTGCCTTTACATATTACAACAATATTTATTTGACTACTGTGCGTTTAAGATATGAACCTACAACACTGAATATGTGTGAACATTATAAGATATGAACCTACAACACTGAATATGTGTGAACATTATAAGACATGAACCTACAACACTGAATGCCATGCATCCATTTCTGCAATTTGGTGGTGATCACGTTATCACACCCTTCAATCTCAAGAACTTATTGAATGTCCCATGACATGATGATACATACACATGCCGTCAAAAGTATTGTTTACAGTAAAGAAAGAAAACAACTGAACATCATAACCATGACAATCCCAACTCTGAGTCATGGCTCAGACCCATTCAGGGTTCACACCAGGAACCTCAGGCTTGGAAGTTAAAGGTGCTGTAGATAAGCAATTATTTGAGTGTACTTTTTTAGAAATGGCACAGCCACCCGTCAGTTATTAGTGAAATGTGCTGTGAGAATATCTGTTCCGAGTTGACTGCGCCTGCCTCTGTATGAGACTATTTAGATTTTAGACCGCTCAGGGCTCTTTTATTTTTTTTAAAGCATAATTAAAGTTTGGTAGAGGTTTGGGTTGTGTAGTTACATTGCCATGATGTAACTCCAAATATTGGTGAGATATCTTCAATAGTTGCTCCGTAGATTCAAACTTGATAATCCAAAGCAGTGTTTTTTCTCTCCCCCATTGACTTACATTGCACAGCGAAACAGGTCTCAAAGTCACACTTTTAGCACACAAATGAACAGGAAAATAGCGGATTCTACCAATGTACAAAAAACAAAACCCAATTCAGCGTTTTTTTTCATCTGTTTACAATGATTGGTAAAGCTACTATTTTCTTCATTCCCTCGCCGTATATATACTGAATATGTCTCTCAAATTGTGCTAGCGAAGGGGGGTATATATATAACAAACACGTGATTCGATCTCGGAAGCTAACAACCGGATCGCTAAGTTCGCTTTGTTCGTTTGTGTGCTAAAAGTCTGACTTTGAAACCCGTTTCACCGTGCAATGTAAGTCAATGGGGGAGAGAAAAAACACTGCTTTGGATTATCAAGTTTGAATCTACGGAGCAACTATTGAAGATATCTCGCTGATATTTGGAGTTACATCATGGCAAGGTAACTACACAACCCAAACCTCTACCTAACTGTAATTATGCTTTAAGGATATTTTTGGGGCATTTTTTTAATGACATAGCAATGAATGCAATGACGTAGCAAATGACCACAGGCTGGAATCGAACCAGGGTCACTACGAGGTGTTTTTGCCTACGTGGATGACAGACTTACAGGATGAACCACAATGCCGCATCTCTTCCGTAATTGGTTCAGTGTGAAATGCATCTCAATGGCAGAGAAACGTAGGGAGCAGAGAGGGAGGGGACTTTTTTTTGGTTTAGTTTCAAAATCTTGCTCTCTTCTGCTCTTTCTTTTTACAACTCTCAAATCTTACCTACAGCACCTTTACACGCTCTGTATACCTCTGTTACACACTCAACAACATTATAACCCCCTTTCACCTTCAGAGCTGATTCAATGTGTTGACAAAACTGTCTGAAGGGCTCTGCATGAAATTCTAGCGTTCATGTGGTATGACATGAAGACCACACATCACAAGGCCTGTTTACATTCATGACGACTGTCTGTGACAACACAATATAACCATGATGACCGTCTGTGACAACACGATATATGAACTGTGCGCGAGGGCCGCGATTACATAATTTTTGGTTCACGCAGGCTCGTGCAGTTCGTGCCCGGCGACTATAAAGTTTGGCATTTTGGTGCACATGCGCGGGCAGTCTTTTATTTACAGCTCTTGTGTGCAACACATTTCTAATTGTTCGGTCCGCCTGTGCTTTGGTTTTATACAGTGTGTGTGAGATTGAGCTTTCCCCCTCACTAAAATACATTAAATTATCCATTCCATACCATCTCCCTGCGCCCCCCTGCAGTACTCCTGTGCCTCCCAAGGGAGGCACACCTCCCACTTTGAGAAACACTGGTCTAACAAGTCAGCAACTGTAGGCTAGACAAATGAGGAAGTATTACTGCTGTGTTAGGTCAGCAGCCTAGGTAAACAAGACGCTATGTCTGGAAGGGGCACACTACAGCCTAAAAGACGTCATTCAATATGCACAATACTTTAACTGATAGCCGTGTTGCTGGACTCAAATAACCATAGAAACTGTGAAGCCTGTAATTATTTTCAAGGCAGCCATTTACAATTAATTATAACTTTGATAGGCTATATGTTATACTGTGCGCATTTTCCCTGTTTATATTGATTGATAAAACTGTTTTCCAGCCTTGGGTGGACATTGGACAATAAAGTCTCCTCTTTTACTTTATTCCAACATCTATACTGTGCGTAGAAATTCTCTGCACATATTGTTTGCAAATTAGAACCAAAAAGGATTCACCACAAATACAAATACAAAAACATTTTGTGAAGCTGAAATCAAAACCTTGAACCCAGTTGCAAGGCAGACAGAGAGAGTGAAAGTGGGGAGGTAAGTAGGAGTAAAGTCTCTTTTAACTATGACGAACAGCAGTTGTAATACCACAGTTATAAAACATTGACTGAAATGTTGCTTAAACACAAGAGTATAGAGTCTACAGGTCCTTGCGTTAGTTTGTCTTGTATATCTCTGAGCCGTGTTTCACATCATCGTGTTGACGAAACCCGAAACCCGAAACCATAATTGCAGAGGATTGCTTCCTAAAACCAACCAGCTGTGAACCACTCAGAATTCATAACTGACAAAACATGTAGGCGAGCACAACCCCTAGTCTTAGGTCACATGACAGGATTTTGATATTTATTGTAATTGATTCAGACCACGCACTCGCCCCACCACCACTTCTGTTGTCCCGATAGTCGAACCCTAACTCTTTTCAAATCCTCCTGATAAACACTGCTGCAGTTCCTGTGTCAAACACATTAATATGCAGGAAGTTGTTGGTGTGTGTCCGATCTATACCAGCACAATACAAAGTTTGTTCTGATCACCTGAAAATACTCTGCTTCAACTACTAGTCTACTAATACTACTCATAATAACATATTCATCGACAATGTCTGAATTGAATCAACTGATTCAATGTTTGTTGACATCTACAATTACTTAATAGAAGGTCATCTCCGAGCAAAAATGAAATCCACAGGGTTACATAGGGATTGATGTAGTGCAGCTGTGTTGATAACCATTGGTGGTGACAGTGCAAACATTAATGATTGTAGACTTCTAGGTCTAGGACATGTTTATGTCCTGACCTTAACAGTGGTTGCGTGTATCACTCTTTGTTTTAAAAAAAAAGCTATGCAAGACCAAAAAAAAACTAAGAATGAAAAGCAGCCCAAATAATGTGTCCACTTAACACGTCAATATGGCGAGGGGAAATCCTGAACATATCTTCGATGGCAGATAGCAGTCAGTGCCAACAACAGAGGGCGTGGGTGATTTTGCTGTGCCACGACAATGAGGTGAGATAGAGTCATTCAAACCATTAAAAAAAATCTACTGAAACATCTAACTCTTGCTGCCAATGTCTGACCGTGAAGCAGCGACAGACTCACTGACAAGGGTCTAGGCAGCAAGATTGTGCCTGTCAGTTCAAGTCACGACCATTGAAACCTGAAAATGAGTCCAGACAGTACTAACTAACTGGACCTAGTTTGGCCGATTCCTGCAAAAGGCCAACCACAGACAGCACTGCTTACAATGGATAGACAACAGACTTTATTAGCTGGAACGCATTTAATCCATTTGGTACTGAACAATTAGCAAAAAAATAAAGAAAGAAAGCTGTCAGCAGTCATATTTAAAACTATGTAATTCATCATGTGTGAAACACATGTGGAACAATCTGTAAATGAGATGATTATGCATGCCAGACAGACGACAAATACTCAGAACTGCTGCAGGGAGTTATGGGAGGGGGTTTTGGGGATGGGGGTGTAACTGGATCTTGGGGGAAGTTGTAACAATAGGCTTATTTAGAAGAACTCAGGGCAGTTTCATAAAACTGCAGCCTCAACACATGAGGTCAAGTACTCATTATCATTGTAGTAGCACTAGCATACCGCAAATCTTAAGTGCTACAAAGCAAATTCATAAAGTATGTTAATATATTAAACTCAGTAATGGGCCTACTTAAGTTTACTTTGTGAAACTTATATTTATTTACACGACTGAAAGGAACAAAGCCAGTTTCATGTCACCTCTATTGCGTGAGAGAACCAATGTTGCTGTTTAAATACAGTTTCCCACATAGTAACACAAGGATAACATACTACTATAACTACTGAACACAACACATACTACTGTAACTACTGAGTACAACACATACTACTGTAACTACTGAGTACAACACATACTACTGTAACTACTGAGTACAACTGTCACCGCATACAGTAGTAGTAGACGGCTAGCGGGGCTCATATCTAGTTCTATGACAACTGGATATAAATAACGAATCCTATGTGAACAGTAGGCTATTAGTCAATACTTAATACGTTCAATTCGGAAGTACATTTTGACAGAATTACCTGAATCATCGTGGTTCCCACTTGCAGCCATTACTTTGGACGTGTTTAGAATAAGTTTATCAGCGCCAAAATAACAACAATGGCCCAATATATTAAGTCAACCGTCGGTGACAAAATACTTGTGTAGATCATGGATGTATAATAAGAACGGATGTATAATACATTAGAAATAGATGACGGTCTTTGGGAATAGCCTCTCCATGAGGCAGCGAGTGTAGTTCGGTTGTCTGTTGTTGCCGAAGCTCTTTCCCGAACAGATCATGTGACGTAAACCACGTGACACAGCAACATGAAAAAAAATATATACCTCTTTTCTAACCCATACGTTCTCTTGTGTGCAAGGGCTTGCAGTCCTTTTTTGTCCAAAGTTTCAATAAATATAGATATATCAAATAAGTATTCAGTTAGTTTATAGGCTATACGCAGTCTATGTATTTAAATGCTAATTTTTGCCATCATTTACTTTGTTTGCCACCTCAGACAAAATCTACAATTAAAACTTGCCATCTAGGCTATCATAGATCTCCAAGAATAACAATTTCTGTTTTCATAATATAGTTTATTAATATATTTATTTGTAATTGAAAAGAAAAACAAAACCTACAAGAAGATTAAGATGAACAGTAGCTTAAGAGTGTGTTGTAACAACAGAACCTTGACATACAACTTAGATCCACTTGCAAAACTGATTAATCTCCCTTTAAAAAGCAAACCATATTGTTGTTGCATGTTGTTCATAAGACAGGATGTCCTTTTAAGCCTGGTGGTGTTTACATGTTGGCCATGGCGATATGTGGAACTGTCACCGTTGTGGCAGCTAACATGAAATAATAAGTAAATAAATGTATTTAATCCGGCACGTCACTGAAGCGCTGGTTTTAGGCCTATGGAGCCATCCACAGAGAGACTGTAAAATGCTACCTCATCGTTTCAAACCCTCTGACAATGTTTAGTTAAAAGTCTGACAGTCTGATGGAGCTTACAGCAGCCGCTTGAAGACATCTCCCCATCATTCTCTCTCACTCACACACCTCTATCTGCCCTCCAGCGCCTTGTCTCTGGCGATTACCGCCTCATCGAACTTGATCATAAGGGTGGTGCCCTTGTGCCAGTGGACGGTGACCTTGGCGGGGAAGCCACTGTGGGTGAGGATGGCCTCCACCACCCCGCCTGTAAATGCAGCGCAGTTCAAGCTGCTGTTCTCCTTGGGCACCGAGATGTACAGGTTGACCAGGGGCTCCTTCTCTATGATGTAGTAGGTCTTGTCGTCGTCGTTGGCTTGCTCTAGCTTGTCTGCCTCCTTGCCGAAAAGGGACTTCCACACGGATACCTGTAGACAAAAGCCCTTTTAATATGTCCCACACACACACACACACACACACACAAACACATATCCCATTTCAACATGTGAGAGCCACTGTCCCATGTCGGAGGGTAGTTAAGTTGGTGACATTTCAGCTGAGGGCTTCCTAATGAGATGTGAATGATGTCATTGAGGCAGTGCAAGGGAGCCTGCCTGCTGCGGCCATGCTTTACAGATCAAAGACAGACCGGCAAACACACGCTGCTGATGGACGCAATACATCCCACACATCCCAGTATGAGGAGACACTATAGAAACATACAGCAGTAGAGATCTATACAGTATCTATATATATCTATATATATATATAAAGAGAGAGAAAGAGCGGGGGAGGGAGAGAGAGTGTGATGGGGGAGACAAGCGAAAAATTAAATGGGGAAAAACATCATGCATGGAGGTAAGAGAGGCAAGAAGAAAACTACGAAAGAGACAGAGTAAGAGAGAGAGAGAGAGAGAGAGAGAGAGCGAGAGGAGGGACAGCCGAGCAGAGAACACTGAAAAGTCATAACGCCGATTCAATTATGGTGGGATAGCCGTTCGGCTGCTGTAATGTTGTACAGCTGACAGCGTTCTGCATATTTCAAACACG
>OOFB01005987.1:0-11134 GCA_900323305.1 Trachyrincus murrayi
GGGGGGCTGGCATGTGTGTGTGGGCTAGTGTGTGTGTGTGTGTGGGGGGGGGGGTGGGGGGGGGGGGTGGGGGGGGGGGGGGGGGGGGGGGGGGGGGGGTGGGGGGGGGTGGGGGTGGGGGGGTGGGGGGGGGGGGGGGGGGGGGGGGGGCTGGTGTGTGTGTGTGTGTGTGTGTGTGTGTGTGTGTGTGTATGTGTGTGTGTGTGAGTGAAAGAGAGAGCGAGTGTGTATGTGATAGCTGCAGATGCTTCAAAGCCACAGGATAAATGACAGCTGCTGTACTTGAGCTGCTCAAACCATATGACGCTAACATTAGTCAAGCAATTAGATCCAAGCGCCCCGTATACGGTTCTTACTGGAGCAAATGGCTCTAGTGCGTCAACAGGTAAACCACTGCTGTAATAGTGACGAATGTGCTTCACACCACACAGACCCTCGCAGCTTAATAAAAGACAACACAGGCCGGATTTCCACCGTTATTGGCTGAAATAATCACCGTGTACAGACACACACACACAGCCACTCATTGAAAGATGATTATCACAAATTGGATCTATATTAGCCTTGTTTTAGCGATTCATCCCTTGGTCACGTCTCATCCGGGAAATTAAATCAGTCATCCAATTGTACTTTCAGGTGCCGCAGGGGGCGACAATAACCAATGACAGATTACAAAAATGTAAACCGCACTGTTACTACTACTGTTATTAAGTGACCTGTCTTCAGTAATTATCAATTTGCAACACTGCTTCAAGGGAAAATCTTCTCCCACTGTCAGGAAAAAATACAAGAAATGGCTGCATTCAGGCCGGTAAGACTGACGGATGTCCGGGGCTGATTGACATTAGTTAGTCTTACATTAGTTAGTCTTTACAGACTCCGAGCCCCAGAAGAGATCAGCCCATGCCTGGCCGATGCCACGGCTGCCTGCTTAGCCCCTAATGCCGTAGTGGTCGGTTTGCCCGCTACCTCCTGATAGGACAGGAGAAACAGATTACATTTGGGGACACTTCCTTCATCTCACAGCTCTCTGGGAAGTGTCGCACTGTGTGCCGCTATTGGTGGATTTGGATTATTTTGACCTTCACTCACTTTAGCCAATCAGAAGTCATCCTGTTATAAGGCAACATAAAGGGGGACAATTCAGGTTTAGTGGTCAGGCACTTACTTCCTGATTCACACTATTTGACCAAGCAAATCAAGGGCAAATATAACGTAATGGCAGTGAAAGAACATTAAGCCTCATAAATCAGAAAGTAGTGGAACTGTGTCAGGGAGGGGGGGGAGGGGCGCCGGATTGCAGACTCAGCAAAAGAGAAGCATGAAGGACCAACCACGACCGGCTAGCTTAGGGCAAGAAACTCAAAACTCTCCCGTCTTATCGATGTGCAGGACCATTTTTGTTAGTGTTTTAGGCATTTATTGGTCATAATTATGTTTTAAAGAGCTATGTGTGCATGTACTTGTGTGTGCGTGCGTGTGTACGTGAGTGCATGTACATACGTGCATGTGTACGTGTGTGCGCGCGTGTACGTGTGTGTGTGTGTGTGTGCGTGCGTGCGTGTGTGTGTGTGTGCATGCGTACCTGGTGCTTCTGCTGCTGCTGCTTGCTGAGGTTACGGCTGTAGGTGTTGTACTTGACGATGTCTTGACTCATGTCATCCACTCTGTCCATCAGCAGCTGAAGGCTCTTCTCCAGGTGGTTGCTGGGGGGGGGGAGAGAGATTGTCACGTCATTCACGGGTGTTAACGAGTCATTCCCTATTCTCCTCTCTGAGCTCTTTCACAAGCGCTGGTTCGTCATCTCGCTGTAACCTCTTTCCTCTCGTGGCCGGACATTTCAGTTTGTGTGTTGATATATGCAGGCATACTTTTGCTGTGAAAAATATGCCTTAAATATGCTTAAAATATGCGTAAAATATGTGTACGTATGCCGCAGATTGAAAGAAGTTCAGCTGGTTGCAACTTCTGACATAGGTTCATATGTGTGGACCAGTGGTCTGTAAAATCAGTGGTTGACATACAAAAAAATCACTTTCTGGCTTCTGTAAGGCTGCCTCTCCATAGCCCTTTTCACACATGCAGTCCATCCCAGAAATGTTCCGGAACATTCCCTGCATGGGGTTATGTGTGAATGGGAACAGGGATCCCGGAAATCCCGGAGAATCTGTACCGCCAATTTCCCACCTCGAGACCGAGTGACATTTCCGGAACACTGTGTTGTGAATGAAAGCAGCGACCTTGCAGGGAGAGGCACGTTAACGGTTAGGTCCGTCTGATGCAAGACGCTTTCACATGGAGCGAGCGAACGTATTTTAATGCGTGACTGTTTATCTTAAGGCGCCAATGCTTTTTGCGTCGATAACAATATCAATATAACTTCTTTTGTTTGCAAACAAGCTCTTTTTCAGGGCTGGAAACTGGACAGATTCAGAAGTAAGGAAGCTCCTCTCAGTCCGTTCTCTCATTTCTTCTTCTGTTGGGTTTTATGGCGGTTGGCATGCAAGTGTTGCATTACCGCCATCTGCTGGACTGTCCCATCTACTCCGGCATTGCTATGCTAATGTGTGAAAGAGTGTGGATAGTGAAAATTACTAGCGGTGTCTGAAAGGTTATTCCAGTAATTTACCAGGAACTATGTGTGAACGAGGCTTAAGGGATCTAATGAACCCCTCCAACAATTAACAAAAAAATGTGCTCCATTGTGTCTCCGTGAATGGCCCTACTTTGCATTCTCATGCCTCAAGTCCTATTGGATTATTAATTAGGTAAAGGTTTTCTGTATTAACCATTTGTTGGGGTCCTTAGCTCCTCCCTGGCGATTGCATATTTTACAATCCATTGCTGTGGCCAAATTTGTGACTTTTTTTTAAAGCAGTGACTAATTAACAGCTCTAGTTTTTATTTGTGGGCTTAAACACCATTTTGGATACAGCCTCGTTGAAGACAATGAGGATACCGGCACAACTGCTAAACATTGTTTTGTGTTTAATTAAACACTATGGCCTTCTATGTTTACTGTCCATACGTTCCCTCACCACATTCTGTCCATACATGTTCAAACATTCTCACGCACCCAATAAAGCCGTATACACCACGTCCTGTAGAATTTAAAAACTGTATTCAGGGTCATCATTTCCAATACCACAGTTAACATTAATATGTAGTGCAGAATGAATATCGCACCTCACAAGTCTCCCATCACCCCATTCACTTAAATAGAAAGTTCATCTCTTCCATGTTTTTTATCTTTCTTTGTAACTCCATATGTGGACGAATATAGACGAATATAGTGGCTCCAAAGTGTGTCAGTTTTAACCGAAGAACGCAGATCGCCGTGGCCTTTAAACACCTCGCCTTGGATTATCACTTTGTTTCTATGGCCTTTCCCCAAGGTTCAAGCTCGGAAAAACTGAAGAGCCATAGTTAGATCAGATAGGCGCGCTGACAAACCAGCCGTAGATGACGCACACCAGCGGGTTGACGAAGAAAAAAAGAAAAAGAAATAACCACAAGCACAATCTGTTGGTCTCACCTATGGGTCACACCTTGTATTCTAGCCACAGGTGTAAGGCAATTAGGAATACCCGGGACACGTACAGCAGAATGCAGGCAGCGTGGTGCGGAAAGCATAGTTTTATCTATGCAAATGAATACATGGCATCTGAAAATTATAACTAAACAAAATCTTTGGAAACATCTGGTGCGTATGTTTTGCTAAGTAGGCATTTCGGAATATTTGTGCATTCAAATTGCAACTGCGGAACCATTCTCCATGATGGGGGACACGGTATAGTTCGCAAATTATCAGCGCACATGGAAATCGCAGGGAAGCAATTTCATATGGTGTTTAGAATCCAGGAGAAGAGACGTTGAAGGCAGGTTTACAGGTGAAGTCAGGCTGGGATTATCCAAAAACACACCAGTTTTCCCCAAGGTATTTTCCGACATTCTTAGACGGCAGGAAACCGCAGCCTCTAGCCACGTGATGTGAATATGGCACCGAGCCATTTAGTGATTCCCACGCAGCTTTGATGAATTGTGGCGCACCGATTTCAGCATCTCCTATTGTTTTACACGCAGGGCCTTATGGATAAATGAGAGCTGTGATGTATGGCAGCGCGTTCATGCAGAGCTGCTCCCCGCTGCCATCCAACCAAAAACAGCTGACAAGGGGCTGGACTGTTGAATACAATCCATCAAATAAACCACTTGTGAGGCTGGGTTGCCTTTATTACATTTGTGTTGCAAAGGTAAATGTGGAAGAGGAAAAAGTGCATTTGCACGTGTAGCACAAGAGCGCTGCCAAATGACTTAGCCAGCATTGAATAAATACTATATAAAAGGCGAAGAGCTACAGCATAAGCTGCGCTCTCTCTCCGCGTCACTAGCGGTGATATGAGCTGCATCGGCATCAACAACTGTAGTGGGGTGGATCCACACTGTTTGTGTGAGTGGTGCTTCACACTTCCGACATAGGAGCAGAAACAACTCGACAACCCGGCCGATCCGTGAATACAACATCCATGTACAGGAGTGGAACGAAATGGACCATGGCAGGGAGCGCCTGCCCGGGACACTCCACAAAAACATCAGAGCAGATGGAGATGGATGGGGAGAACAGCAATAGGAGCAAGAGGTGGAATGAACAGACAACTATATATATAATATATAAGGCCCAAAGCCCCAGAGACAAGACAAGCCCTATCTACAGAGATGTGAATCATGTCCTGTAGGGCTGACACCGAATTTCCGAATATTCGTTCGTTAGGTAGGTATTTTAATCTTAATTCAGGATTCGAATGCTTCGTTTTTAATGAAATATATGTAAGGGAGCGAGACATCCCTCAGTCCGAGAACGCTTCACGTCAATGCTTCAGATAACGCTAGCGGTTACGGTAGCCATCATCCAAATGGCCTGGCCAAACATGGGATGACCGAATTATCAGTTAAGTTTTGTATTCGGATATTAGAACATTATTCGAATACTTCGGTAGCACTTGCCATCCAGTGTGAGAATCTGCAAGACCGAGAGAGACAGACTTTCTGCAGCAGGCTCCGATTTAGGCAGAGAAAGATACGCATTAACAATTTTTTCAGAATATTCGAATATTCGTTCGGAAAACCTAACGATTATCCGAAGCTTGAAATTACGTATTCGGGCCAGCCGTAATGTGTTGTCACTGTTGGTCCCCTGCTGCCGTTGCTCCGCACGCCATTTGCCTCCATAACAACCGGATATTCTTGTTTGTTTTTTTGCACGTGAAAGAGATGGATGGAAGGATGTTGAATAATGCAACCTCTGGCCTCCGGTAAAGCAAAGCTGTACAGCGAAGCGTAATATTATTTAAGGGAGATAAACGAGCTTCTAAAATCAATACCGAATCAGAAATGAACTGCCCGTCATCTTAGATTTAAAGCCAAGTGCAATGGTGGCCTGGTCAGTGTCTCCTGCTGGTCCTGCCAGACAACAAAAGCGAAAAGCCTCTAACAGATATTGATGTGCATTGCAGGCGGCCTGTGATATTCCTTAAAGTCATTTTGGTGCAGATGGCATTGAGTGCATTACATTACTACCAGAGGAACAATGTTAAGATCGCCTTCGATTTCTTGAAGGGGTGTGTATATAGAATACAGGCCTTTCCAGCTGACAGTTGTGAATGTAAAAAGCTTTTTTTTCTGCTTCGGTGCACATTTTCATGAGCCTGAAGTTCATGGCTAGACGAGACATAACTGTAAACAAGACACAATTACAACAAACTGCGATGTGTAATATTGTATTACAGCTGCTTTGCAGCACCTTCGATCATTTGGGTTGGATGATTAAAACTGAAATCGCGTACTTCTAATACCATATGTAGCGCTTATTTTTACAAGCCACTACAAACAAATTAACAACAAACCTTGATCCACCCATTAAAGGTAAGTGATAGAGATCCTAAGTGGTTTGTTTAAAGGTAATAATTCCGGCAAGCCGAAGGATCTGTTCCCTTCATGCCTCCTTAAGCCACTGTTATTATCATCACGCAAAGTGCCATGTAGGTGTGCAATAACATTGACTTTCTGAGCTAAGGTCAGCAACATCCACTCACTGAATTCTTCCTTCCCATCTCTTCAAACTATCGACCCTCTGCTAAGAAACACGAGTAGACACACAGCCCTCGCCTCCATTTCACTCACGAACAGGAAGTACACCGAATGCTTATGTATTAGCAACCCACATCTCCCTCTCCTGCTCAGGGTACTGGATAAAATGCCAGACTCCTCATAAAACACCAATACCTTGGATGCATTGCAGACAGTTCAAAAAGCTCTGGTCGGGGACACAAATGGCCTGATGGCAGCCGATTACGGACCTACTTTCCTGTTGAAGGCTTTGGAAACAGAGTGCAGGCGTTTCAGAGTATTCTCTCAGAGTGCTTGCAAATTGCCATTAGTCTCTTAAAAAAAACCGATCCTGCAAGGTGCTTATAAGTTCAGTGTGCCTAAAAGGCCTTCCTGGTCCCCTCCAGTTTACCCACTATATGTGACCGATAACAAGGAATGTCCGGCATGAACACCTGATTGCCCAGTTGCTCTCATGTGCCTCTTGTAGAGGTGTCAACTCATGTTGCAGCTTTTGTTTACTCGTGTTAAGCTTCAAACTTTTGAGGAAGTACAAACTACACGTACTAAACTACCATGTCCAAAACTTTTGGACATAGAAATGAATTAATAGGTAATCCAATGCATGTTCTGTTGCATTGTGAAAAGTAGTACAATACATTTACCGCAAAAACATGTAAGTGTATGCAGTGCATTCCCGCTAATGGCAGTCAATGAGTGGTCAATGGCGTTCCGTTATAGTGTAAGCACTATTCACGTAAAGATTTGTTTAGTTTTGTTCCAAACTAGCTTATGCTGTTAAGGTCTCGGTCAATGCGCAAGGACATATTACATACGGACGTGCAGCTACAATAGGCATTCTCTCCATTGTGCCATTGATCGGAGCAAAGCAAAGACGAATTGATGACGGGTCAAAAACAGGCAACACAACTTTGAACAATTAACCGCAAAGGTAAGTGCATGTGATGGGATACCGCTGAATCCGTGACTTTATCTCCAGAACCTATAGAAAATGCAGTTAAGCTATTCATCCCTACTGACACACATACACCCACAGCTGTGAGGGGAAAGAGTTGAATAAATGAATTTCCATTCATGCTATCCATCACCATGATCAACATCATCATCTATCGTAAGAACAAGCCCGCGTTGTGGAGTGGAACTACATTTCCTCAGCCTGAGAGATGAGTGACATTGACAAATGAGGCCGCAGATTAGAAAATGAGACAAAGGGAAAAACATTAAATAAAACCCATTTACGGGTTTTTTTTCCTGAGACGGTGAGAGAAAGACACGGCCATCCAATATGAGGACAGGGCTGCAATGCAATCTGACAACTTTTGGGAAACAATTTCATCTTGCGCAGACATCTGGCAGTCAAGCAGGGAAACCTACAGGGAGGGTGCGGGCCTCCTCGATTTGGGTCGCGTCCAAAAAAAACCCTCCAGAAGAACTTGGCCCATGAGTCATCTTCAAAACAGTCATTTGGAAAATGGATCATAATGTAGCAGAGGGCGAAGTGGATGGTGGCCGTTTGTTCGCTCGGATGATTTGTAACGATCGACTAGGCCTGTCCTTGTTTTGGCACGTGCATTTCTGATCTTGTTGGGACGCACGACAAAAAAAATGTCAGGCTTGCTCGGTTGTCCAACGTGGCGGTGGCGAAAACATAACTTTGACACCATGGCGCTACGCTATGCCACAGCTCCACACGAGAGCGCGGCGTCTTTCGCACGTTAGCGCTGTGTGTTTTGGCACCTCTGGGGGTGACGACGGCTCATTTCTTTCGCACCTCTTCCCCCGTGGGAAACTTCACGATTAGCACTTTCACAGCTGTTGCTAGTCTCTCGGCGGTTTATCGCTGTAGATTATTGTTGATGTGTTCTCCAGGGACCCGCGCTAAGAGGCTTGGGGTGGGGGGGGGGGGGACTCGGTGTGAGACTTTAACCAGCATACTATTGTACACCCACTTAAACCGATCCCCCTTCTGTTAATTATTACTTTCCATATTGGTGACGGAGCGTCGGTGTGAGAATTTAACAGTCATACTACTGCAGAGTTATATATATTTTAAAAGGGATGATCTTTTGACTTAATATTTTCTCTGCCTAGATATTTATTGGATTCTTCAGGCGAGATTCACCAGTGGTAATGAGCAGTTTGGGTTCTTGTTTCAGCGTTTAAGAGTAAAAGACCTGGTGTGAGGACTGGCAACGTCTTGTAAAAGATGTTGCCAGTCCTCCTGGGATGCCAGATGGGTGTTGTTTACCATTCTTGTATCACACAATACAGAGAATTAAACTAACCCTGCTTAGGTAAACCGTACCCATGTGGAAACTCAAGCCGGTTTAAACAGACAATTAAAACCATTTGGAATACGTCGCTGTACCCGTGTCTAAATGTTTGAGATGGTTTTGAGATGACATTTTCTAAATGTGTACTAGATACTAGATAATGACCAGATAATGTGTACTATTAAGATTAGATAGGCCTGTGAGCGGGTATGATCTTACTACGACACTAAAAACGTATACACACCGGCATGAGCACACACTATGTAGCGGGAGACTTTTCGTATTTGTTAAGTCTTCCTAACGGCACGAGGGTGTGTGTGTGTGTGGTCTGACCTGCTGGAGAGGTTGAGCAGCTCGTGTTTGTCTGCGACCGTCGACTTGTCCTCCAGCTCCCACATCAGCACGCTGATGAGGTGGGAGTTCTTGATCACGATGGGCACCTCCTCAAACATGTGCTCGAAGCCTATGTTGGCCTTCTTCAAGCTGGGGAGGGAGGAGCAAGAGAGGAGAAGGGTTAGAGGAGGAAGAGTGATTGAACCACAGGAGAGAGAGGGGGGGGAGAAAAACACCAAGTTGGTTTTAGTCACTGGGGATTGAATAGAGAAAAAAATAAGATTGATAAGATTAAGGGATGCCGACAATTCAACATTTCCATTTAGAGCCACGAGAGGTTGGTCAAAGTGACAGCTGAGACTCGTCTTTGTCCCCTCGGGTGTCACATTAAAATTACTATGATGAGCTCTGGAAAAATGATAGTTTCCTAGAGGCCCACCTCCCCTGAGCTGCAGTCTCCAGTTGCAAATGTATATTTCTATACTCCCTTGCACTTTTGTTTTGAAGAGAAAAATGAGAGATACAGCAGCAGAAGCATGCCTAGGATTTCTATTTGAGGGGGGTCCATTCTTCTTGACACTTTCTAAGTTCTACAAAAGATTGTCCAATCGGTCATGGTATGTTTTGGCCAGATGAAGAAATAAAAGTGAACGAAAGAAGGCGTATGAATGTCTTGTAGTTCGTCTTGGCTGGAGTAAGGCAACAATGATCAAGTCAAAGTTAGAATTATTTACATTATAATTACTTAAATGTGGTTTTCTTTTTGTTAAACATCTATGGAATCTGCATTTGTAGGTAAACACGGATAAATCCTTTTGAATGCCCACAACGAGTTAGTTATTTATGTTGATGTGTGTTTTAAAGAGCTGATGAAAGCTCTTGAGAAATGTGATATGGGCCTTTGGCCTCTAAACTCACAACGGAATTTAAAAGTTTAACGTCTCTCATGAATTCAATAACATTGATTGACTGTCCGGCTTGTTCGTTGGTATTTTTTTCCCCTCCTCATTTTGCCATTTGTGCACAGTACATACGCTTCCAGGGAACGCTTATATAAGCCTTGTGCTGCTGGATTGTGTATTGCTTGTTATGGGATCAATAGATTCATTGCATTAATGTACAGTGTCTGAAAGGAAGAAGTTTATATGATGGGTTTAAGGAGGTGGTCTGTAAAACTGATTGGTTTCACTTCTCATGTCGTCATTTTGTATGCAGTTCTGTACTCGAAGCGGACAGTCCATTAAGCTGATGGCCATATTTACAGGAACGGAAACGGGGCAGTATTGTCTTCATGGTGAGCAGAGGGGGAGGCGTTTAGCACACAAGCGTGAGTAAAAAAAAAATCAATACAATAAAAAAAAAACATACTGCTGGCCATGCATACTGGCAAAATTATCTGTCCATGCTGCGCCTAAAGTGTCTCCTGTGGATTATGACCTTTGAGCAACATACAAATGGTTTAGCAGGGTTAAATGAGGCCTGCACACACCGGGGATGAGCATCTCACTCAAATCTATTGACGACGGCACAATTAATGTCATGCTCTTTTCCGGGGCCGGGGCCCCACTGGACAAAGCCAACGGTTGACTCCACAGGCCGGCTAATTTGATGCCTCAGATTGTCTGCCGGAGTGGACGCTATTGACTGCCCAGTCTGGGCCTCAGTGGACGAGGAGGGAAGTTCAAAGGAATGGGTCCATTCAACGCTCATTATTTCATGCCTTTTATTATGAACAAGAGAGCGAAAAAGGAAAACACATACGGTATAATAGGAGAGGCCACATGAAACCAAACACTGGCACATGAAAGACACTCACAGCCCCCCCCGTGTCTACATTGTTACCTGAAGTACTTCACTCCCTTGGGATTTTGTATTTTTCATTTTATTAAATCCCAAACCGCCACCAACAAATCAATATCAATATTCAGATTTCCTGTCTGGCTGCCAAAACCGCATGACGGAGACGAGGCCTCGAACGTGGCTGCACATTGTTCTCTGGCCAGGCGCTGCCCGCTCTCAATCACGCCATTGTAGTACTGATAGCTACAGACTCCAGCGGTAATACATCATAGGGACTAATGAAAAGCAATTGAAATGAGTAGGATCCTGCCTCTCGGCCAAACACTGGGTCAAATAAATGACCGGCCGGGCAAAATGTGTGTGAGTGAGAGAGGGAGTGAGAGAAGGTGAGAGAGGGAGAGGAAATGGGAAGGGATAGAATGAAAACTTGCAAGCGGTTCCTTCACCTGCAAATGACACCTCGGGCGTTCTCAATTTATGGGAATTTGTTACAGTAGGGGCCAGAGGCTCGCATTTCTGTGTGTGTGTGTGTGTGTGTGTGTGTGTGTGTGTGTGTGTGTGTGTGTGTGTGTGTGTGTGTGTTTGTGTTTGTGTGTTATTGT
>OOFB01005990.1:10634-21535 GCA_900323305.1 Trachyrincus murrayi
AGTTATCATTTTTCGTATTACCATCCTATTCAAGTGCACATCCATAAAAAATCCCTTTCATCGTCTCTCACACACTCACACTCACACACACACACTCTCACACACACACACACACACACACACTCACACTCTCACACACACACACACACACACACACTCACACTTACACACACACACACACACTCACACTTACACACACACACACACACACACAAAATACAAAACAAACATCACTCTCCCTTGAAAGGTATTAACAGTAAAACCTAAAATAGTTTCATCTAATTACACTTAACACTCTCTAATTACACTTAACACTCTCAAATTACAGTACAATCTGTTAAGATACTTAATGTTGACCTGTCTGTTGCCTTTGAGTTTATGTTTAGGAGTCCCTTTTCAAAGCTTAATGCCTGAATAACTTTATAGTGTATTGTATATCTAAACTTAACCATCCTTAATTGTGTCGGACTAATACACAACTATTTCAAACTCTCTAGGTTAACCTAACTATCTCCAAGCCAACGTCGTGACCTGACCATCTAAAAGCGCTCCACCGATGAGCCTCCAGGGCTTTTGCCGTGTGGTTGTCATGGTGCGGTTATGGTTTTACTGGTTTTAAGTCACTCTGTCATATAAAATATACTGATACAGAGAGCTTCAACTCTTTGCTTCTGAGCAAGCACAATAAATACCTACATTTTGTTCAAGTTTCACATTTAAAACATGTTCACTATGTCCCTTAAGGTTCCATGAGACACAAAACGACAAAGCTTTCATTTCTTTTCATTTCACGGTAGAAATGAAAAGTTAAATATGATCCAAATCATATCAGGAGTCAGTGAAACAGTCCATCGTCTGTCCTTTGTTTACCTAAACCTTTGGTCTGTGCAAAATCCACACCACTCTCCTTCCCTGTTGCCATCCTCCATCCTGCTGTGCTTCAGCTTCACCGCTCAATCCTGTGAGAAGGCAAACTCTCTCTCTTCCAGCAAACTCAGGGACCTATTGAGCAGTGCCGTTTCACTGTCCACAAACTTATACCCAAACATCTTCATGGTGGGCCCACACAGCTTCTGCACCACCTGGGCCAGTTTAAAGGGTATGCGAAACCTCCACTTCTCCGCCTGTTCTGAGGAGTTCTTCTGCGTGGAGTAGACCCCGCTCGCTCCCCTCGTGGTCTGGGTGTTCTTTAGAATCCAATTCTTGGCCTGGGGGCTGAAAGGGATGCCGGTGAACTTGTACATCTCCTCGGCCTTCTGCATGGGAAAGTGCGCTATGTCCTCGTATCTCATGAGCATATAGCGCCTCTTCAGCCAGCCCGGCTGTCCGAGTCCCAGCTCCGCGGACATCCTGATCTGGTCGCAGGTTCCTTTGAAGCGCTTCACCTGCTCCACGTCCTCGGGCACGTCGCCTTCCTGCGCCCAGGAGTTCCACGTCTGGTACTGCGCTGAGAAGGCCACCATGCGGGATGCGAGGACGGCCCGCGGATCCCGGACCAACTGGATCACCGTGACGTCCAGGCGAGGGTCCTCCACCAAAGGCCGAAGCGTGTCCAGCTGCCGCACGCGCACGGTCTTGATCGCGTGGTGTTTCTTCGAAAGGCAGGATTCGGCCGCCAGGGTCAGGTTGAGTGGACCACAGCGCCGGGTCCTACAGTGGTACCTGCGACAATAACAGTTGTAGATGTGGAGTTTTTTTAACAGCAACACACTCGTGATGAAGTATGTCAATGGAATAGCCACAGAAATATACTATACCTCTCGAAAACATCCTTGACGACCGGAGAGCAGACCGAATTTTCACAGAGAGATGAGCTGGACTCCCTGCGGAAGAGTGCTGCCGTGACGTGGTCCTGGGGAGCCGGCGAGATGTACTTCTCCAGAGAGCCGAAGTCACACAGGAAGAGCCCCTGGAGAACGTCCCGGTACATCTCCGTCAACCCCGTGACGTTCCCGCTGTCCGCCGTGTCGGACAGCATGCGCTCAATGTGCCAGAGGGGCTCAAACAGGTAGAACATGTTCCCGCCGTGCTGGTTGAAGAACTCCCCGACAAACGAAGAGCCCGATCGGGTCGTGGCCATCAGCAGGATGTGCTTGTGACGGTCGCTGGCGTTGTGGTTCCCCGCGGCTTCTTCTTCTCTCGGTTCTTGGCCCTCAGCGAGGACATTCTGGGTGGTGTCGTTTTCGTACAGAGGGGTGGATGACGTCTGTAGTGGAGTCTGCCTCTGGGTCAGCTTGTCAGACACCCTAATGAGAGACGATGGATTAAGTTGAATCAAAAGCACACACACATTATGTCCCGAACGCACTTGAGTTCCCAGCCAAAAGGTTCTGGGTTCACACCCCAATATCCACGGCCTATCTGTAGGAGATCCCTGGGCAATAATGATGTATCTATTCAAATTCACAGGAATTAGCTTTGGATAAGTGTGTCCTGCTAAACGACTAAATAGTAAGTAGTATAGTCTATTATAAACCAGTATATTGGTTTATAGTACTAGTCAATGGATGAGTCAAATGTACCACCAGCCTAGGAGACGATGGCTCACCTTTTTTCATTGTTTTAGGCCTTGGCAGGAAGGTGTAAACAGCATTACCTTCAATTGGTTCAGTTGGTGTATCTTAGCGAAACACTACTCATCAATGGGTTAATTATGGTATCATTATGATTCATGGAAAAAAAACATTGATTCATCCCACTACCTTGATAAGATGTTGCTCTCCTTCTCAATGATGACCAGGGCCACGATGAAGATGAAGATGATGGCATACTTGGTCTTCATAATGAGTCGTGGGTCTTGGATGCAGTGCATAGACGGTTGGTGATCACTCAGTTCTCAGTTCTCTTGTCGTCATGTCTTGTCATGCTATGGACGAAGCCCGAGTCTGGAATCGGGAAAGAAGGCCATGATTATTGATTATTGACCGTCGATTACTTCCTCAACGTAACACAAAAACGTAAACTAAGATACTCTAAGAGAAGTCTAATTTTTAGGCCATAATGTGAGGCTTTAATGTGATGTTAGTGATAATGTTAGTACATAGAGATGCATATACTTGATATGGATGTGGAGGTTTGTTATCGCATGTTTATCACATGTTTATCACATGTTTATTGCATGTTAACCAAAGACAGCTTAACTCCACCTGGAGTATGCAAATACAGAGGAACCAATTCCTCAATAAATTTGAATTTCTGCATTTCTCCGATCTAGAAGGTCCAGGTTTCCAGGTGTTGGTCAACTAGACAGAGCCAGACATGGTTATTAATGCATCCTCACAGACGACAGTAAGCATTTTACAGGATCACAACTGCCCAACGAGTGGGGAAGTAAGACGCACCACCATTTGAATAGTCCCATTCAGCCTAGCCGGCCTGATGCCTAAACGTGTTAATGTGAGCAGGATGAGCACAGGGTACTAAACATGTCTGGGCCTGGAAGGGCTATAGAGCAATGCGATGCTCGCCTCGATGCATACAAATGCCACAAATACCAGACTCCATAAGCAGCCAAATAGTAAATATTTGCAGCAAGCACAACGATGCCAAAACATGCTATGATCTCTTTAGTGGTGAGCAGTTCCCGTTGGACCAGATGAGTGGATCTCAGTGTGATCTGTACTAAGCATACAATTAACGGAGAAGACACACTTTTCAAGCCTTCGATGAGCTCTGTAAGTACAGACCCTTTTCAGAGAGGACAAACAGTGTTGCTCATAACACTAATTATGGGTCTGCTCCTTTTATAAACCAGGGCACGGGTAGACCTTCCCTGGTTTAGACTAGTACCCCTAGTGGCCGACGATCCATAATTAGTCCTATGAGTGACACTCGTGTTTATCCTACGACGATGCCTCTGTGAACACGGGGTCTGTGTCAGGCTGAAGGGCTTTTGCATATTCAACACTCACTGAAGCGTTTGGCAATCTGACTATCTGCTGGAGCAGAAATACACATCACCGCGTTTATCATCTCACTACAAATTACCTTCATGGTTGCCTTCAGGGCCCTGAAGCACTTTCACATGTTGACTAACCGGCTAATGATGAGCGTCCATCGTCCACTGGTTTGTCGAGTTAAACTGCTAATTGTAAAAAAATTTGGAATTCATCAGTCATGTTGAAGTACACAATCATGTTGAAGTACACAAGCCCCTTGTGTGTGTGTGTGTGTGTGTGTGTGTGTGTGTGTGTGTGTGTGTGTGTGTGTGTGTGTGTGTGTGGATGGGGGAGGTGTGTGATGGGGGGTCGTCTGACAATACCGTAAGCATCTCCCTTGTCACTATTTCGACCAATATGACTCAAACTGCATTATGAATGCATCTGCCCTACACACTGTACAGCGAATAGAGTAGGTACCCGAGTCCTATTGAGTAAACAGAAAACAGTCTACATATTTCAGTTTTGTGTGATTCGGATTGCCAATCAATGCATGAATAGAGCATTAGTGATGGATGGGTGTTAGTCATCCATAGTCATCATTATTCGGTACATTCATCTCATAATGTAGCCCATGTTTCTGCACAATGTGTGATTCAACAAATAAGAATAATCTCGGTGGTTGTGGACGCGTGTTAAACAGCCGCGTCGATACATCCCATCTGCGCTATGACTGGATATATAAAAGACATGAGGGTAAATACACACAACTACCAACCTTTATCTGGCTCCTGGGCAGTAAAGCAACAGTTCACTATAATACATCCGAGTGTCCCTCGTAGCATCTCGCTGCAGTGTCTCGACCGGCAGGGCTGCACACTGCCCCATTGTGTCCACGGATCCTGTCCCCCATGTGAAGAGATCTGGCCGAGGAACGCGTTGTACCATTAGGGACGTGTATTTCTATACATACGTGCAACAAAAAAGTTTATATTTTTAATGCATCTCAAGAAAGGATGAAACGCGTTTTTTTATTATAAATAGCCTACGGTGGCCCCTGTACGTGTGTACATTGTTTAAGGGACAGTCGTAAACGGTGAAAGTAAAATGAGAAGTCAAGCAGATGCAGGACTTTGCGGTGTGGGTGCTCTTGGTAGTCCAGGGCACAAAGTGAACCTCCGAGTCCTCAGCCCTCCCACATGCATGCACGGTCACGTGGTCCCAAAATGTGCAAGAATACTTTTAAAAATATATAAATAAAAACAACCTGTGGACACGTCGTTATCTTTCTAAAACTCCGGGCATCTATACTGCTGTTCGTCCTTTGACTTTGAATTGCGTTCAGTTGATTCACGTCCCCGTACAGACCTGCACCAGGCCTAAACATCCATCCCATTACTCTATATCGGTAGCACGTTTCCATAGGTTTTCTTTAACCTACACACTTTTAGCTAACTGTTTTCATGTGATTTGAATAGCAATTAATTATTAATCTTGTTGGGGGGTTTTTTCTTCCAAATTTGTTTTGTCATTTAGAATGTATGAATATAACGAATGTATTAATGTATATAACGGTGTTCTTCTTTTGACCACCTGGTGGCAGCAACGGACCATAATACGCCTCAGTGGGCCCTCGGTCAGCAAGAAGGCTTATTTATGGGGCCTTCTGTAGTGTTAACCCAGACTAACAAATTCACACTACAATTCATATTTGGTCAATTTTGGGAAAAGTAGGCTGCAACAATGACGTTTTCAGAAGCGATAATCTTGGATACAAAATTAATTTCCACAAGCAGAGAAACCTGACACACAGATATTAGATATATTAGATATTGTTGCTAAGAGAGACTGACTGTAACCATCAACACTAGGACGCGGTCTACGCTTGTAGTTTGATGAAAACGAAAAGACGACTTTTGATCTGTCTCTACTGCATACGGTGGGATTAAAAGAGTGACCTAGTTTTGGGAGTGGAGCAGAACTAAAAGATGGCCCTTCCACCCCTGGCAAACCGCACCATAGATTATCATTATTATTATTAATAATAATACAAAACAGTCAAGTCCAATGGGCCGCTTGAGCACAGATGTTCCCAATTCACAGGTTATTCAGAGATTTTTTTACAGGTTACATTATTTAAATTATGTTTTGTAAACACAACACATGAAAATGATTGAATTAGTTTACAGATAGTCTTATTACTGCTTGAGAAACATTTTTGTAGCAAATGTAGGATTATTGTAATCCAACATGATCTGCTGATAAACAGCCTGTTTGGTAGTGTGCAGACACTTTATTTCTTATGAATAATCGAAGATGTCAAAATATAGATCAGTGGTGGGCCAGTGACGGGCCAGTGGCGGGCCAGTGCATGCTGGTGTGGTTGTAGGCACGGGATTAGAAAGTAAGAAGCAGACAAGATGAGCACCAGTCGTCATATTACATTCAAATCACTGGAATGGTGGAATTGTTTCTAGGATAATACTTTTTATATCGATCCAAAATGGGAAATTGGGGAGTTGTGTAGAGCAAAAGTAATACTTCTAATCACTAATCACATGCATTTCTGCTCCTGCTCTTTGCTGAACCAAAAGTCCTGGTACATCTTAACCTCTTAGCAGCGTCTCTCTAGTCATAATCCATGTATGGCTTCACAGCATTGTTGTGAATGACCCTGGGTCTCCAGCACAGACTGGCCCAGGCTGCGTTACAGGATGAGCGTGGGTTTAAGAGCAGTGGGTTAATCTGAAGGCCACAGCCATCTGCCTGCAGCACGGGATTTCAACCTGAGACCACGGCCTCACTCAGACCTTCTACCTGACAGGTACAACGCTGCTGATGACTGGTGAACACAGTGGAACACAACATATAACTGTACACACACCGATAAAATTGCGAAAAAAAGGGATGTTTTATATTATAATGTAAATGTAGAATCAACAACATATTTGCATGTCTCATGAACTGGCTTGTGCACTTTGTGGATCTTATGTTGAATTTAGGCTTTACTTACATTGTGTCTTGAGCTGTAACTGTTATGCACAATGTATACGTATATGTATATGTATTCTGTGCATTATGTTTTGTAGCACATTCAGGCCTACTTTGGTATTCAACCCCCTTTTGTTCAAAAGTCGATCTGTAAATCATCTTAACAATAGAGTCACTGGTCTGTTCTCGCCGGGGGTTAAGGGTCAATTTATAGTGTTTGGCTCATGCCAGATGGATTAGGAAGTAGATTTGATTCCATTGTATGGAAATGCATTGTAAAAGGTTTATCCCTCACATGCAACATGTTAAGTTAGCACGCCAACGCATTCATTGTCTTGCAGATCAACGTTAGTTTTTTCACTGTTTGTATGTACACCAGAGTTTCAAAGCAGTGATTATGGTGTTTGTGTTTTATTATTACGGTTTGTGTTCCAGTGTGTGTTGCTGAATGGTACGTGTACCACAGCGTTGGGCCATACAACATACTGTTATTATTATTAGCATTTGTTTTTAGGTCACAAAGTCTTTCCTTGGACACCGTCATCGATTTGGAAAACCAACAGATGGGCTGGAGACAACAAAGTGGTCTTTGTTGTTGCGGTTGTCGGTGGAAATAGGATCAGCGCGTGAGATGATGTAACACCTGGCGGCTGTAGTAAACTCCAGATCAATAAGATTATCAAACACCAGCCTCGGTGCCTTAAATACCACCTGGAACCTGCTGGTGTGATGATGTGTTTAACTCTGCACTCTGCACTTGTGGAGACAGAAAGGATCAGGAGCTGTTAAAATCTTTAAAAAATAATATAAAAACACAAAGAAGGAGAAAAAGAACAAAAGAACCTGTGCCAATCTAAATATGTCCTACAGTCCCATCATTTCCGGGTTTCGTGATACATCTCTGCGAATAGAATAGAAAACTTGGCACGGCCTTCGCCTATACCATGTATTGCAATCATATGAATTGCAATTAATCTATTAATGAAATAAGTAGTGGATGTTTCAGCTTCTGGGGTGGACAGATGGCTCTGGACCGAGGAGCAGATGGGATGCACTATAGGCACAACATTCAGCAGACTTATGAGAGTTGATGGCTGCACTATTTGAAACGCTGCCGCGATGTGCATTAAGGCCTGAGACACGGCACACGTTGACTCTATTTCACAAACACTCGTTTAATGCAAACTGTTGTGTTTGTGTTGTTAAACATTAGTTGTCCTGTGAATCCACAGAGCTGGTTTGTTGAGTAATGTATCGTGGTAATAATAGTACACTATGGCATGATACTATATATATAAATACTTTATTATATAAATACAAATATACAGGTTGTTTATGGGTTCCATAACTGTCTTTCTACACAAAATAGACACAGACATGTAGTTAAAGCTTATGTCTTTGGCCAGTACAAGATCATAGTACACATGTATAAACTGTATCCTAAAAAAAGATGTAGAATAGAATACCTGTGAATATTTAACTCTTCTCTATCCTGTGAGGATCTGTGGTGGTTTGACTGTTAGGGACCATGGTTGGTTCTCCTCAAGGCTAAGATGTGGATTAACGTGTTAGCGTCTGCCTCAGCCTTTCTAGTGATCACTGGTGCGAAGGTTTGCCTCTTGCTCTGGCGGATCGCAGACACCTTCCTGGAGACGGACGTGTCATGTGAGTGACCCTCTCCGGCGGTCCTTCTTCATGGTGCGACTCCACCGTCTTTGTTCCTTAGGATGAAGAATGTGAAGAAGTTACATTTTTCGTTTGTTTTCATAGTGGTGCACTTCTGTATCGGTGAGTTGTTTCAAAGCTCTAGCAGAGATTTAAAAATATGTTTACAAATAATTGTGATTACATTTGCGTTTGATTAAGTTTGACCTGGTTTTCTATGATATTTATTTCTACCACGGCTAACTTTCCATGCAGTCACATGTGAGTTTTTTATGTTGTCTCTCACTATTATATTGTTATATTGTTGTTATTTGTCGTATTGGTTTTGTAGACTTGTTTATGTAAGGTGTATAGCTATTGTTATGGCAGTATAGGACTTTATTTCTGATACTAGGAATATCTACCCCTTCACACAGAAAGGATATTTTAGGACCCTGACGTAATTCACCTGTAATCCCAGCCGGTGGGATAGAGAGAGCACGGGGCTTCAGGCTCCTTCAGCCGCTGTAGATTAGCTAGCCGTGGCTAATACTGTGTGGCCCAAAGAGCTACATATGTGTATTTAGAACAATATAACAAAATGAGAAATATTCACATAACAGAAAACAATCAGAATTAGTCTTTATGGCCAAGCACAAGAAGTTGTGTATGTTTGTGTTTATGTGTGTGTGTGTGTTTATTCCATAGTGTATAGTGTATGTATGGAAGAAGTGATGAAGAATCGATGGTGAAAGCTTCTGGAGTGTGACACCGTGGGGGAAGACGCTCCAGTTTCTACAGTTTGCTCCACATCTCTCTCTCTTTCTGTCTTCATAGCACAAGCAGACTTCGCTCCGTATTTCTACGACAACGGACCATACAGCCAGAATGGAAACCTGGCTCTTTTCAGCCTCTCTGAGGACACGACAGTCGGTGAGAGCCGGACGTCTGGAACATCAGGAACAGTTAGCTTAACCTGGGCAGGATAGTGTAGTAAATAAGGTAGGGTAGCGTAGCGACAGAGTCGACTCTGTCGTGGCAATTTCCTTATGAGACATTGCGTCTGGGACAGATGAGACTTCTAAAAGCAAAGTAATTTAATGTATGCATACACAGGTATGGTATGGAAATGAGGGCTCCCTGCTCATCTTTACGACCGACAGCGACTGAGTCAGTTCCCCTGTTCTGCTCACGTTATACCACAACAGGAAACATGACAATAGGTTCAACTCCCAGCTGAAAGGTACTGGGTTCGATCCCCGTCGTCCTATGAAGCCTATAAAGTGTAGGCAATCCTTGAGCACGATGCCTAACCCTCTTCCGGCTCCTTAATGACATGTACCTGAATAAAACCATCTCAATAGAACTTCTCATTGCCCAGCCCGTCTGTGAGTTGCTCATAACACCGGAGATGTTGTTGGGTGGGTGTGGATGATGAGGTGGTGATGTCATACGCCTTGGTCTGCAGCTCCCCATCCACACTTGACCTCCGTCCTTTTTATGACTGAATTGAGGATATTGAACATAGAAGTATGAATCCTGAATTCTCTCCACAGGCACACACATCTATTCCCTCAACGGTACAGACCCCGAAGGCCAGCAGGTGAGATACGGCCTTGCGTTTGATCCAGGCTCCAAGCAATACTTCAGAGTGGACTCAGAGTCTGGAAACATCTCTCTGGTGGAGAGGCTGGATCGAGAGGTAACCCTCTAACATTTACATGACTGGTTACGGTTACGGTAATTATTCCCCTACAACATTTGCGCACATTAAGACATTTTTGATTTGTTTTTATCGTTATCGTTTAGAAACAAGATTCCATCGATGTTCTCGTCAGCATCACGGATGGAAGGAGCAAGGTATGTACTGATCCCTGTACTGTTGTTGTCTCGGTCAATTGTCATCATTATCAACTGGCCAATTTGAACTGAAACTGTTATTACACATTGAATACATGTTTTGTTGTCCTTGGATGTACTTTTACAGCGGTAGGAATATCCCATGTCTCTCCAACAGGTGGTGGAACGAGTCACGGTTTTCGTGATGGATGCAAACGATGAAAAACCGGAATTCCAAAATATGCCGGCTATTGTCGATGTGCTAGAAGTAAGCGAACCAACTAAAATAATATGGTTGTATGTACTGTATGAATGTTTGTGTGCATATACAGTATATATATATATATATATACACACTGTGACCCTGGATCATCTCCCTCATTCCAGACCGCCCAGTCTGGGAGCAGCCTCTTCCAGGTCCAGGCGCTGGACAGAGATACGGGCTCCGGGGGCTCTGTCACCTACTACCTCCAGGTAACCCCCCCCCCCCCCCCCCCCCCCCCCCCCCCCCCCCCCCCCCCACACCCCCCCCAAAAAAAACACCCCCTT
>OOFB01005990.1:25436-42936 GCA_900323305.1 Trachyrincus murrayi
TCATTGGAGCAGTTGATTGAGGTTCTGATATTATGATATTATAAGACTAAACTCAATGTTGAGCAGAGTTATGCTTTTCTGCCCTTGTCATTGGCATATTCCTCTCTTATGAATCACCTACATTATAAAAATAAAAGTTCCCTACTCATTTATAAGCATATGCAAGTTTTTCTGCTTCCAGTAGCCTGTATGACCCTACTGCAAATGAAACGTGTTCAACTCAAACATAACCTCTAATACTATGCTCAGATATTAATAAACATGGGATAGTGAAAAGTAGGCTATTGGTTTCCATCCCATGGATAATACAGAAGCGACACAGCGCGAGGCTTTTATTTTGATTGAATGGACAACACTACAGGGATTATTGCCTTCTCATTCGCTCACAGTGTTATTATAACAAATGTTGATTAAATAAGCTCATGTATGAATTATCGTGGGTCGGTCTGCTCAATCTAATTTTAGCATATTCATTTCAGGGACATTTTAGCCGTAAATGTTGTTGTTTTGTCAATGTTAAATATTGTGTATTAGCTGTGAATGTTAGCTGTGGATGTTTTTTTTTTTGTGTCAATGTTAACTGTTGTGTGTTAGCTGCTAACACTAACTACCGTGTAACTAATGTGTGTGTGGTGCATGCTTGCAGGGGGCTAATGCTAAGTTCAGCCTGCGGCTGATCGGTCCAGGGAGGATGCTGAGAGTTGTCCCACAGACGGTGCTCAACGAGGCCCAGGTCACCATTCTGGTGGAGGACTCCTCCGCCATGGACTACGAAAAATACCAGTTCCTCACCTACAAGGTCCGAATCCGAACTCCGAACACGATCTGTGTTGCGGGGCAGGATATAGTGCAGTGGTGAAGCTGTTTGACTCCCTGCTGAAAGGTTCTGGGTTCAAACCCAATGTCTGTACTTGTAGGGCAACCTCTATACCTGCTCATTATTGTCATGTATCTTAAACGATTCACGATAACAATTCAGATAAAAGTGGCTACGATTATAGTAAAGTGACGATGCTAACCTATCGTTGTTGTCTCAGCTTCTCGCGGTGGAGATAGACACGCCGGAGATGTTCAGCGCCACGGCAGACATCATCGTTCATCTCCTGGACACCAACGATAACGCTCCCAAGTTCTCCTCCGACTTCTACATAGCCAGGATCCCCGAGAACTCCCCCGGCGGCTCCAACGTTGTCTCAGTGACCGTAAGCCAGCGTTCGTCCAAGCTAGCTAAAACACAAGGCCCCCAGCCAAGACAGAATGGCAGATATTTAACGATGCTAAAAAAAGAGACTTTGTTTGGTCTTTGGGGCGGTTTGCGTACAGAGAAGCTGCCAGATGTCTATCACTTTTATTTTGTTGTGTAATACAAAATTCCCAGCTTTTGTCGTTGGTTTTTGCTGACGCTTAGCGGCAAACAAATGTGTTCCGTTCTATTCTGGTCGATTATGAATACATTCTGAAGGAACAGCACATTTCATTTGTTAAACCACCCTGATATACAAAACATATACAGTATATATATATATATATATATACCAGTTAATTTCCAATGGGGGCGGGGGGGTGGCTCACTGCTAAACCCTGCGTGAACGCTACAGAGGCTCATCGCTGTGATCTCAGGCAATTTCAATCAGAGAGAAACAGAAAGCGCAGCCGGCCGATGACCTTGGACACACGTACAGATAGCCAAGCGCCAGACAGTCCTGCACTGACAGATTAGCTTCTGACATGATGATGACGATATTGATGATGATGTCGGTGGTGATGATGATGATGATGATGATGATGATGACGACGTTTCATGCGAGTCCAATTCTTTTTTTAGCCGACCCCCTAACTTGCTCCCCCTCTCACGTCAGCTGGGGCATTAAAAATGGCAGATCTCTTTATTTTTTAATGGAAGGATTATATATATTTTTTAGGCATCAATGTTATTTGTATCAGATTCAGATCAGATAGAGACAGAGAGACGAGGAGTGGGCCAGCACGGTGTAAGCTGTGAAAGTCAACATTACAGTCACAGTCCATGTGGTTTAGCTGACTGAGCCTCAGAAATACATTCTGAATGAATTCTGATACTCTTTCTCACTGTCTCACTGTCCCCCTCTCTCACTCTCTCTCCCTCTCTCACTCTCTTGATCTCTCTTTCTCCCTCTCTCTCCCCCTCGCTCCTCTACTCCAGGCTACAGATCCAGATTCGGGTCTATGGGGTGATGTTAAATATTCCATATATGGCTCTGGAGCTGACCTGTGAGTAAAACCACTTTGTCTCTCTCTCTCGCTTTCTTTCTGTCTTTCTTTCATGTCAGTGTGTTTCTATGGCTACACAGATCATCCCTCGCTCATCCATGGCGGTGTGTGTTTCATGCCTGCTGGTTTTCATTTTTGCTTTTAGTTTTAGATTCAGGAGTGATAGCACAGGACATCAGCAGTTGGCCGACCAGCAGAATGAAACACTAGACCTCAGCCCTTTTTATTATTGTTACCCTGAATATTAGCGGGACTCCAAGGTAGACAAGTCCAGTCACACAATACAGAGTCACACGCTACCATACCAAAAGCGCACACAGACTTTGAAAGTATGTCACGTTTATTTGATCTGATCTTACCCGAGATATATGAGAAACCATGAATGAAAATAGCATGCCCACGTGCCTCCACCCGACTACACCTACTACAAGGTGCTGTACAAACATGTTCCACTTTCCTCTCCGTCATACTGATACATACTGGTTCTCGTGTCTCATACTTTACCTGAAGACACATATCCTGAGGATTCTCCTGCACCATTTTAGCCCTAGCAGAAATGAAAAGATATCAGTCCTATCCCTTTTCTCATGTGTGTTGTAATGAAATCATCTCGTCTAAATGAGTACGTGCAACATTCAGTATTTGGGTTTGGAGGCGGATTGTAAATATTTAATGTTTCCTGAGCTAAGTATGTGCCTGCATAGCGTGGAAGTGTTCATGTTCTGCTGGCGAAGCAACCTCTTGCTACATGCCCCGATGCCTCGCCGTGTTCATCCTCGTGTGTTCCCGTCGCTAGCCTGTCTTCGCTAATCCGCTAATAGGATTCGGTGGAGAAAATAGTCTCTGTGCTCTTTGCTTCCACTTACCTTGCGTGTGACAAAGTCAGGGTAGGTCGCCGCGTCTCTCGGTGAAGACGCTACCGCCGTCTGTTTTGTTTCAGCGTCACACTGTGACAACAAGTCATTATTTCATCCCTAAGTGATGACAAAAGGCATAGTTATATTTTACTTATAAAATATATTTATTGTTCAATCAAGATTCTAATACTATAGGCCTACTATAGGCCTATAGTATTAGGCCTACTACTACTATAGGCCTTATTCACGTAGCGGCCATCGTAGCGGCCATCTTGGGAAACTGAATGCGGAACCCGCATTCAGTTTCCCCACCCAGCTAGCGCTTCGAACCGAGATGGCCTATAGCCTATAGAACCTGTGTATTAGAAACTAAAAACGTCTGCCGGCTACAACGTGAGCCTCTTCTCTCTCCGGTCTCTCAGCTTCTTGATCCAGCCCACGTCGGGCATCATCTACACGCAGCCGTGGGCGAGCCTGGACGCCGAGGTGCGCTCCAAGTACAACTTCTACGTGAAGGCGGAGGACACCGAGGGGAAGTACAGCCTGGCGGAGGTCTTCGTCACCGTGTTGGACCTCAACGACCACCCGCCCGAGTTCAACGGGAACCTGCTGGAGAAGACCATGGTCATCGGCACGCCGGTGACAATACAGGTGTGACATCGTCTTTTTAAAAAAATTGTCTGTCCCTACCACCGCTGTGTAGCACGATGTTTTTGCCGCTTCCGGTTCATCTCCAGACCACGGTAGCTCCGCGTCGAAGTCTGGAGCACATCGCAATTAAACATCATCGTTTTTTTTGGAAATACCCATTTTTTTGGTCACCATTTTCAGATGTGTCTGCTCTGGAGACAAGTGTTCGTTGGTAGAAAGTGCCGGCTTACTATGGACTGAATTAACACAGTTAGAGCTAGAGAGTCACATTTCTGCCCACGTGTGTAACAAGACCTCGATGACTGAGATGTTCGTAACTCTCAGGCCGTGGACGACGACGCCGAGGAGCCGAACAACGTCATCGAGTACTCCATCATGAAGGCGGATCCCGACAACATCTTCGACATCAACACGTCCACGGGGGAGATCGTGCTCAAGTCCTACATCAAGTCCATGGCCATCGTCCAGAACATCACCAAGCAGAAGGACTGCACGTGGTCCGTGGTGGTCCAGGCCCGGGACCAGGGCCGGCCCTCCTTCAGCACCACCGCTGTCGTGAAGATCGATATCACCGAAGCCGTAAGTTCAGAGACAGACTTGACTGTATCCAGAGTATGTGTATAGATGATGATGATGATGATGATGGAAACCATGTCTCATTAAGGACGTGTGTCCAGGAAAAGTTGGACCTTTGACGTCATTGGTCTGATTTGGAAATGAGCCCCAAAAAATGCCTGAATAGCTGGGCCATTGATGTCATTGGCCAGCTATTCAGGGATGTTTTGGCGGAAACGGAGTTGATGTTGCAGTAGTTTTTCACAACACACGTATGAATCAGTACTTATTTTAGAAAATAGCCGAGCTTAGCGGTTCTCTTGTAGCTTTGGATGAAAGCGTCTGCTAAATGACTAAATCTGCTGTTTCATTTAGGAGTCTGAGTTGACAGAAATGAAACTGTTGTACTGTAAGCAGCAGATCAGCCGTGTTGAAAACAGCTGAGGCTCAACTTCAGTAAAAACAACACAACAAAGCACAATTTGACACCCATGCCATTGTTGTGTTTTCAGGTCAAATCCAAATTGTTCTCATATTTCTTGGGCCTAAGAAAACGTCCGAGGGCTGTGTTTTGGATTTGCTTGACTCTGGTCTCCCTCGCCATTTCAGTGACAGTCTTCATTTCAACACTAATATACTGGAAGTCTGTTAAAAAGACGCGAGTCCACCCTCAGGGCAAGATCAGAAAGATTATTAGGAGGCTTTGAGACGTTGAGGCTTTGAGATCATCCAGCAACTCGTTTCTTTCTCCGCAATAATGCTTTTTTTCATGTATTTGGGTTAGTTGAGTCTGTAAAAGAGTACAGAGGCATTATAGAACATCTAGTTATGAATGTTTAATTCAGTTAGGGCATACATGCATGAAGAAGACGGCAAGACGATAAATCATTGTCTGAGTCTAATACGCAAAAACTGCCTAGCAACACAAAATCATTGAAAAACCATTTCATTCACAAACGCCACGCTGAGCTGTACCGTTCCACCCTTCTGATCTTGTCTTGACATAAAATAAAGTCAATGAAAAGCAATAACAAAGTAAAACATAGAGGTATTGCTTATATCGTGTTGAATGAAATACAAAATATAATATAAATATAAGAAGGTATTTCTAAATACCTTCAACTTTACAGTGTTGCTACTGTCGACTGTCCCCTAGATTACAGTTCATGTATAATGGACAGTACTATGTGATATGAGTAATACACAGTAATATGAATGCAGTATATTACCTCCAAGCCAAATCAGAGTCCATGCAGTACACTGGGGACAGGCAGGAGACCACGTGAAGGATGGAGAGTGTTTATTCATCTTCTCCCTGTGCTCTTTCACAGACCCAACTGGTGGGTGGGCCTCTGGCTACGTTATTAATGCAGAGTAGAGACAAGCCGTTGCACATCCTGGCCATGCTGGCCGGGGTCATTAGCCTGGTGGTCGTAGTCACGGTGACCGTCTCCACCGCCACCTTCTTGCGCAACAAAAAGTCCAACCGCGTGCTCCCCACCCGCCGCATCAAGCGCCGGCCCCAGAACCAGCGCCCCCGCTGGTCGTCGTGGCCCCTCCCCAACCCCTTCGGCCGGGGCCGGGGGGCGAGGGCGAACCCGGCAGACAAGTTCTCCGTCTCCGAGGAGGAGGCCACGGCGGAGGTGGTGCAGAACGTCAACCATAACAACAACGTGATGGGTGGTGTGGGAGTGGCCGTGGCCGTGGGCGTGTTCAGGCCTCAACCGCCGTTGCCTCCGCCGCCTCCGTGTGCTCCGGCGCTCCCCCCGCCGGGGTCGCAGTACCAGGTGGCGAGGGAGCGGGGACACTGGGCGGTGCCCACCGTGTCAGGGGCGGTGCCCACCGTGTCGGGGGCGTTGGCGCCGAACGCTAGGAGGAAACAGCGGAGCAAGGAGGACCTGATGAACAAGGCGCTGGTGTCCGAACTCAAGATGAAGCTGGAGCAGAAGAGGCTGCAGAACCAATACTAGCGGGTGTGTGTGCGTGTGTGTGTGTGGGCGGATGTGTGTGTGGGTGTGTGTGTGTGTGTGTGTGTGTGTGTTAAATATCACTTTGTGAGTCAGAGTTTGTATAGATTTAAAGGTTAAATAGATTCCATACTGGCTTCATTACAAAGTGTACCTGTATCTTTTTCATTCATATTCATTTATATTGTATTTTGTTGTTGTTGTTGTTGTTGTTTTGTTTTGGGTTCTGATGATCAACCAGTCGGCCATTTGACTCTTGGCTTAACACTTTCATCTTAACACATCTTCGTTGAAGATAAAAAAATGAAAATATGCTCCAAGTCACCATGGTTTTACCACAGACTAATCCCTGGTATATCTGGTTCAAGTCACCATGGTTTTACCACAGACTAATCCCTGGTATATCTGGTTCAAGTCACCATGGTTTTACCACAGACTAATCCCTGGTATATCTGGTTCAATAGACAGCGTTCTTTATTTAGCTTCTGGAGGTTGTTGACCAGATGTTAAGCCTGGAGAAAGCTTTGTAAACAAGCGTGAGATCAGCTGCATGACCAATAAAGTTTGAATGGACTTTTTGATTCTTGATTACAGTCGTCTTTGTGAGACCGTGTGAATTAGATGTGCTTTATTAATTCCAGACTGGAAATTGGGTGTCATGGCAGAAAGTACAGGACAGTAATATCAATTAAATTACAATTATTTAACAAATATATCTGTCAAAAGAAAATGTAAACACAGTAAGAGATGGATGAGGAGAGCGTTGAACACAAATACAAACAACCAAATCATGTTTCCTTCTGATTTAAAGCGTCTACAGATACAAATCATATTCCAGCTGAACTTGAATGTGTATTCATATTTCTAGATGCTTTTCCCCATTCCTAAATTCTTACGTGCACACAACCAATTATGAAGTTACACCAAACCACTCAGTGGATATTTATCTCTGCTAAACATGCACACAAGTTACATAAAACATTAAATAAATTGCAGATTATTCTCTCTAATCCAAAAAGCAACGTGTTCATCTTTGTACAATATTGCATCTCTGGCTGAAAACCAAAAGTACATCTGTCATCTGAAATAGTTTGGACATGCAATATGTGAGTGACTTTCATTTTCAATCATAGATATGATAAATGCCAGGTTTCAAGAATTTCACAAATATGTGATTTTATGAATGGAACAAGAGGTCAGCCCATATAATGTAGCATACTTGTTATTATTTATTTTTATATTATTACTATTATTCCTATTGTATAATTTGTATATTTGTATATATTGTATATTTGGATATTGTTTATACCCACGTGAACATGCTAACATGCCCAAATGCACGCAGAAGTAACCCAGACGTTCTGCAGCTTCCAGCAGCTTTGGCACGTGAACAGGAGGAACATTCCAAAAGATCATGCATTAAAGCATGAGGAGGATTACAGACCTGCTTCATACAGGATTATCAACTTCCAAACAGCATTTATGCACCAGAATTAAAGAAAGCTATGTCCGATATTTGGGACATTTCAGTTTAATAGGACGCTGCAGGCCACCCCAGTCTGAGGACAGATGTGTGTGTTATCGTGTAAATATGGGTTCATACATATATATCTGTTGGTTTTTGTTTTACTTGCTGCTTTGCATGAGACCTGTAGTCCTGGTGTTAAAATGGCGTCTGCTTTTTCCTGTTTTCTGGGACATTTTTATGTCCTTTTCCAACACGATTGCATCAATAATTAGTTGTGTATAGAAACACATGAACATGTAACAAATCAGATGAAGGTAGATAGACGGATGACTGGATGGACAGACAGACAGATGGACGGACAGACAGACAGACAGACAGATAGACAAACCGTTAGACAGACAGACGGACGACAGAAAGACAGACAGTTAGAAAGACAGAAAGACCGTTAGACAGACGGACAGACAGACCAGACAGATGGACAGACCGATAGATAGACAGACAGTTAGACAGACGCACAGACAGACCGTTAGACAGATGGACAGACCGATAGATAGACAGACAGACGGACAGACATACAGTTAGACAGACGGACAGATAGACCGTTAGACAGACAGATATAATGTCTTTATATTTGTTGTTTGTATTCTAAACTGATCCTTCGCTGCAGAGCGGGGACAGATACCAACTGATCTTCCTGCGTCACAGTTGGGATGGGGGCGGGGCGAGGGCGGGGCCTAACGCCAGCGTTGTGTGGAATTATGTGAAATGAACAATGCCATTGGCCGAGACATGTCCTTGGTGCCATCTGCCTGGAGTCTGTCAGCCAAGGTCTCTGTGATGACGCAGAGCCGCTGCCCTTTTAATATACCACACATTTAAGCACTGACGCATTTGGACGTACTTAATGTCTGTGTTTACGTACCAGTGTCTGGATGGAAGAAGGATTCATCCGGGGCTTACTGTACCGGTTTCACTGAATCATGACCCTTGGGTGCGACCCTAAATGTTAAAGCTAGGTGGTAAAACATATATATATATAATATATATATATACATATATATATATACATATTTACATTTGAGTTGCTATTAGAATTGGAATTGCCCTCACAAAGGCAACGACCGTCAGTTTACAATGAGATTGTCAGCATAATGTAGAAAGTGGGATTTAGGGATTTATTCAGGAGTGAATGTTATTAAATGGTCATTAAAAGACACAGATACACACACACACATTAATCGAAATGCTATATTTCATCTATTTAATGCTTTTGAAAGTTATCAAATCATTAATAGCAGTCATCGTTTCCCCCGGGCCTAGAACAAAGGAAGAGAGAAGATTAAAATAAAGGCAGACTTTTAATTATTATTACTTTGTATCAGCATTTTATAATATTCTGCTCAAAGACAGCATTTTTTTTACATGCTTTAATATATTCAACAGCAACTTAGTTGTTACTTGACAAGCGTCACTCCATTAACAGGCCAGCCGCGTCCGGGGATCTTAGGAGAAGATACCGGGTAATAAAGAGTCTAATAGAGCTCAGCGGTGAGTCTGCTGTGGTCCTTCGGCCCCCTGTCATCGGACCGTCTCCTCACCTTTCGGTCCTCGCTGGACTCTCGGTTCACCAGTCCCTCATCGCTGGCCGCCTGCAGGCTGTCGAACGTCCCCTGCCTCTCCGCCTCGGGCCCCCCGCCTCGGCCCTCGGCCCTCTGCCGCCTGTTCCTCCAGGCCGCCGGCAGCCCCTCCAGGCAGGTCAGCTCGGCGTCCGTGGTGCAGGCGTACATCCCCGCCGGCACGGCCAGCACCATGGCCAGCACGATCACCACGATGTGGATCAGCTTCTCCCGCTGCTCCTTCTCTGTGACGTCGCTCCCCGTGACGAACGCCACGCACTGGCCGGGGCGCGGGCCGCGGTTCCTCAGCGTGACGCAGATGTCGTACTTGGTGGCGGGCATCAGGTCGGACGCGGCGTAGGCGTTGACCCCCGGGCCCACGCGCACCGTCTCCCTGGCGTCGGGGGGCGCGTCTGAGAGGCCCAGGTGCACGGTGAACCAGGTCTCTGAGGGGCGCTCCAGCACGGCGTACCACTCGATGCTGATGCCGCGCACCGTCTGCTTGGCGATGCGTATGTCGATGTACACATTCTGGTCCTCGCCGGGGCCGGGGGGGCCGGAGCGGGGGTGGGGGACGCTCGGGTCTTTTGGCGGCGGCTTGGCGCCGTCGGCGTTGGCGGAGGGAGGGTGGAGCACGTCCAGGGTGATGTTGACGGAGGAGTTGCCCAGGAAGTTGAGGGCGCTGCAGGTGTAGACGCCGCGGTCCACCGGGTGCAGGGCGGGGATGACCAGGCTGGTTCTGATGATGGCGTCGTCGATCCACTCCTGGGATTCTGGGAGGAAGAGGAGAGAGAGAGAGCTTTGTTTCAAAAGTTGTAGCGATCACATTGTGGAAAAGGATAGCATGCACAGACACATTCACACACACTGATGCAAAACACACACAGACAGACACACACACACACACACATATATTTTACTTATGGGCAAGGCCCCGCTGTCTTCAAATGTCTACTTTGATACGTATACACACACATAATCTACAGATAATTTACTTTAAAGTACAGCCTGGGCTCTGCTAAGCAACAACGGAGGGTTTAAATGTCTTTAGTGACGCGCTGGTTAATTACAGTAGGCCAACACCCGCGTATTACTCCACCGCCGTAATCTCCAACATCTCCTAATCAACATCAGCGATGTTCTCGCAGATTAAGAGAATCAGTGGTGATTAAATTGCGGGGCAGGCTAATATCTCCAGCTATATCCTCCCGACCCTTCGTAAAATAAGAGGTTCTCATTGGACATCCAGACTCTTACCGCGAAATCCTCTGATTATCTTCAGGCCATATGTCCACCACACCGCGGGCTCGGGCCGGCCCCGGGCCAGGCACTGCAGGGTGACGTTGGCCCCCAGAGGCAGGATGATGTCGGTGGCCGGGGCGGTGACGACGGGCTTCACGCACCTCTCCAGCTCGGTGTCATGGAAGAACTTCCCCGCCCTAGAGTCCGGACCGGAGCAGGTCAAGTAGGAGTTCATCAGGAGGATAGGCGGGCCGAGCGACTTGGTGAACTCCACGAAGCCCGCCAGGCGGCAGTCGCAGAGCCACGGGTTGTCGTGGAGCGCCAGCACGACGTTCGGCACACGGCGGGTGGCCTCCGGTGTGTCCGTGCTCCGTATCCGTTGATAGAGTGGCCAGTTCAGGAAGACTTCCCTCGAAATGACCGTGAGCTGGTTGAAAGAGAGATCTAAGTACGTCAGACCAGGCAGATGTTTGAACGCATGTTCTGGCAGCACGTCGAGCTGGTTGTGCTTCAGGTCCAGTATCTTCAGCGCGGGCGTGTCCTCGAAGGCCGTCCATGGCACCGAGCGCAATTTGTTCCCTTGAAGACGTAACTTGGTCAGACTCCTCAGGCCCACTAAAGCCTTTGCGTTGATCAGAGTGATGTCATTAAAGTTCAACCACAAGTTTTCCAAGTTTGGGACAGCTAAGAGCGCTCCCTTGGGAACTTCAGTGAAGTGAGACTTTTCTATGCGAATTTTGATAGTGTCATCCGGAATGTTCTCTGGCATGGCTCCGAAGGCACTCTCCTCCATGCATACAAGTGACCTAAGATGGATGGCAAACACGTTTTACTGCTCTTCTACTTCAGCTACTTCTATTAGTTTCCTTTTCTACTTATGTTTTATTCTGATACACTGAACATTTGAAAGCTACACTTACGTAACATTTACATTCACAAATCAAGATTATGAGATTTATATTATTCGAAATAATTATAAGTTTAAGTAAAATATCTATATAAAGTATACCAATTAAGATGTTCAACATAAGTAATTCAATATTAATAACATTTTGTAATTCCAATAAATCACAGCTTTTACACAGCTCAAAAATAATGTACCATTGACAGTGAAAACCCAGGCCTGGGTCAGCCCTCCTTACCTTCTGTTACCGTCTGCCACACAGCTGCACCCGGTTACACATCCAGACAGAGCATTACATACGTGGAAGTCTAACTTCAACAAAACTATGAATAGTAGGCTACAAAATATGTCCATAGTCCGATACGATTCTCCCCCAAGATGCTGCGGGCATGTGGAATGTTTCAGACGAGAGAAGCCCACTAAGTCTTTAATCCCCGGTGATCTACGTAAGACACATGTAGGTCTCAGGAACAACATGCACGCTTAACACCTGGTGGCGGTGGGGCTGACCCAGTCGGTGCTATTCACCTATCGGCCAGTTCCCCCACCCGGCTAGCGTTTAGAACCAAGATGGAACCCAGGTGAATAATGTCCGTAGACGAGGAACTCTTCATCGTGACGAACGAAGAACAGCCACCGAACACAAACCAGCTTCAGATGCTAAAACCATTCTGTAATCAATGAGATGGATACATGGATGACGAAATAGGATTGATTAGATTTGTATTTAGTCATTCAGCTGACAGACTTTATCCAAAGTGACTTACAGTGAATTCAGATACAGGTGATTAGGGGTCAGGACATATTGCTCAAGGATACCTAGACTAATGTGGACATCAACCCTTCCGGTAGTGGATGAATCCCAGCCGGAAGGTTCAGGGTTTGAACCCCAATGTCCACAATCACTCGACTATACTTACTTACTACGTTAGATGGATTAGGAGAAAAGCGACAAAAAACTCTAGATCTTTATGTAATCCATTCCCAGATTAACCTTTATCAATCAATATTGATGAAACAACAAACGATTGATTTCACTCTACAGACAATCGCTTCACGAAACCATGGATAAGAACACACAAAATGACTGCTTAAACAACTGTAAATATAAAAGTTTATTTCAACCCATTTAAATAAACATACTTGGGGATGAATAGATCTATGTTTATATGGGAGATGGCACAAAACAGGGGAGCGTATCGAGATACGATACGATAGCGCTTCTCATCGGACGTCTGGCGTCCATATTTACACAAAGTCTCTCAGTCCTTTCTGCCCGTATGTCTCCAGCTTCAGCACCACTGCTTCCTGTGGTGCGTGTGTTGATGCCTTGCTTGTTGTGTATCTTCCCCGAGACCACATGATGGATATATAGATATATACTGCAAATATATCTCTATATATATACGGAGGCATTGACATTCTGTATATGCAAGTGTAAATAATCAAGGAGTGTATTTACAGCATACACACACAGTATATATAGTTAGCATAAACAGTGGAATTCCTCATGGCGGCCATGTTCCCTTCCGCGCTCCCTTTCACGTCAAATCAGTTTTGTGGAGGTGTCTTCGTCGGTCGCACATAAAATTAACGGAAGATACACAAATCTTCCAGAGTTTTTCCAATTCTTTATCCTTTTACGTGTTTCTTTAGCAGGCTTTGGTTGTAAAAACATCATGCTGTATACTAAAAATAAATATAAATAAAATGATGTCACCTATGCACGCAACATCGAATCTTATTAAAACGTCTCGAGTAAAATGAATGAAATCCTCCAAAGTCCTCCTCTAGACCGATATCTCCATGATGGTGCAGCGTGCGAATGTCCTCTGATAGAAGTTGACGTGCGGCGGCGGTGGCGTCGGGGGGACGACCCAGCGAGGGCGTGCCTGTGGTGGGGAGGAATCCCGGGGCTGTGGGGTGTGTGAGCGGGAGGGCGGGCGGCTGCCCGCCGGACGTTGGCGGGGGGCAGCGGGGCGGGGGTGACGAGGGTACGGGTGCTGCTGCTGGGGCGCGGGATCGGGCGGAGGAGGGAAATGTGGAGGATGGGGAGGATGTGCATTCGGGTTCTGTTGATGATGAGGAGGAGGGTGGTGCTGGGGCGAAGGATCGGGCGGAGGTGGAGAATGTGGAGGGTGTGCGTTCGGGTTCTGTTGATGCTGACGATGAGGAAGATGCTGCTGGCGGGGGGTATCGGGCGGAGGAGAAGAATGCGGAGGGTTCTGTTGATGATGTCGATGCTGATGGGGCTGAGGAGGAGGGCGATGGAGGTGGGCGCCAGGAAGATGGCGCACCACAGCGGGGGCCGAAGCTGGAGCATGATGTCAGCAAAAGTATTCGTTGGGCTGGCCCTCGATCTTGGCCGTGGCCTCCGAGTCCAGGCTGGAGCGGGCGGACAGCAGCCGGTTGGACTCCTCCAGGTTCAGTCTGGTCAGGTACTCGCCCTCCAGACCCTTGGCCTTCGTGGCGGGCGAGAGCGTCTCGAAGGTCACGTAGGAGTCCTGGATGTCCTTGGACTTCTTGCCGCAGTACTTCTGGATGCGGCGCTTCAGTGCCCCGCAGCACACGATGACGGTGAGCGGCACGGCGATGACGCATGCCACCGTGATCACGATGACGTTGATGAGCCTCTGGGTGCCCGTGGCGCTCGCTGCCTCGTCCGTGGAGAATATCACACACTGTTCCTTCTTGGGGATGAGCCCCCGGGCGCACACGCAGGCGATGTACTTGGTCTGGGGCACCAACCCCTCGATGGTGACCCGGTTCTGCCCCGCGCCGACGTTGATCTTCCTCATGTCCCGCTCCCCGAACACGGCGTACAGCACGCTGAAAGCCGTGGTGTTCTTGGCATTGGGCGCCCTCCAGTTCAGCGCGATGGTATTGTCCGTGTCGCCCACCACCTTCACGGAGCGCACCACCCGGTCCGGGTCCTGCTGCAGGGAGGAGGTGTTGGCCGCCAGGTTGCTCAGGTTGGTCTTCTCCAGGTCCAGCAGCCCGTCCTGGACGGAAGAGGTAGCGGGACCGCCGGCGGCGGCCGGGTCGTCTAAGCCATCCAAACCAGCGGCTACCGCCATCCCAGGCTCGAGGGTCAGAGGGGCAGCGGTTTCCGGTGGCGGAGGGCGAGGGGCGGTGGTCGGAACCGCATATCTGGCCACGAGTTTCTCCTGGTAGGCGGCCTTGCCCATCTGGTTGGGTTTCCTGGCCTTTGGTTTTTTGACAACGCTGGTTTGATTCCCGTCCGGTTTGGGAGCGCTGGACACCACGAGGGAGATGATGGCCTCGGCGTTCCCGGCGTAGTTGATGGCCTTGCAAACGTACTTCCCCGAGTCCCGGTACGACACGGCCGGCACGCTCAGGATGGACCACGTGATGCCCTCCTGGGAGATCTCCTGTTGGACTGTACGGAGGACAGAGAGGAGACAAACGGATGTATGCTCTGATGTAGAAAAACTATTTGTGTCAGTGTGTCCAAAAAAGCAAATGATGACTTATGTGATAGTGATCCTTTCATGATACTTTCAGTATACAGGCCTACATACTGTATAACCTTCATCTTGGTCAGTGATAGTTATCTGTAAAAAAAATATGTATGTATGCCAAAGCGGGAACAGTGACGTTAAAGATGAATATGCGCAAAGAGAAAGAAAGAGCGCCATGAATGAACGCATACCCAAAATAAAGAATCTCCGACTGTGTTTACCTGTTCCGTTGATCAATTTCCCGTCCGCCCGGCGCCACGTCAGTTCCGGGATGGGGACTCCGATGGTGCCGCAACGCAGGAGCACGTTGTTTCCAACCGCGCTGCGGACGCGCGCCACCGCCGTGTGAATGCGCGGGAGCTGACACCGGCGCGGCTCCGCGTCACTGAACAGAACCCCGGACTCGCTCTCCGGAGCCGAGCAGCGGAGTCGGGTGTCAATGAACGCCACCGAGAGAGTCGGCGACTTCTGAAACTGGACCAAGTCGTAGATCCGGCAGTCGCACACCCACGGGTTGTCATGGAGACCTAATGGGGATGGATTGATGAAAAAAAAAGTGAATAACGGTTGAAAAAAGAGGTTTCCATTTGTGCGTAAACTGAAATGGCGCATCACAGTTTGAGATGTTGATTTGATGATCCTAAATTAAATTAATTTAAAGTAATCAATCCAAAATAAAAATTTAAGCAATAGCACAATATACCACATACATACATCAACTGATGTTGAAGATCTGATGAATTAAACGATGTCTTGTACTCTGTTTGTTACCTAGTATTAGTTTGGAGCTCTCGGGCCCTTGCGCCGGTGTGACCGCCAGCCAGGTGGCGAGTAGCTGGGCTGGAAGAGTCTGGAGGCTGTTGCTGGACAGGTCCAGGTAGGTGAGGTTCTCCGTGTACAAGGTGGCCTCCGCCGGAAGCGAGGTCAGCAGGTTGTTGTGCAAGTCGAGCAGTCTGAGGCTGGGCATATCCACGAGGGTCTCCCACGGGAAGGCGCCGAGCGCGTTCCCGTCCAGGCGCAGCTCCTCCAGGTTGACCAGGCCGCGGAAACTGTCCGGACTCAGGCTGGACAGCGCGTTGAAGGACATCCACAGGAACTCCAGACTGGACAGGTAGTTAAAGGCTTCGCTTGGAATCCGCTGGATGGCCGTTTTCTCGATGCGCAGTTTGGAAGTGTCGACGGGGAGTCCGCCAGGCACAGTGGATATGTCCTGGTCGTTGCAGATTACGCTCCTGAAAAAAAGTTGTAATTTGAAATTCAGATGCGTCGTAGGAAATCACACTTCTCCAACTGAAAAGTAACGCCATTTGTAGGCATATTTGCATTTACAACATATCCATTGTAAAAAAAATCAATTACATAATAGACATAATAAGCGAATGGTTTTCTGTTATTGCGAGCTATTCTTTTATACAGTCAATTAGGACTGTGAAACGCATAAATGCAGAAGTTGAAATTGGCCATGAGGAATAATCCAGCATTAAACAATATTAATCTTCACCTCTATATGCCAGCATATGTGAGATGCTGCGTACTGCATCAGACAAAGACTCGATTAAACACACATGAGTAACCCTTACCTTGCTTTAGACCCGTCACTCAGGTTGTGGTAGAAACAGCTACACTGGGACGGACAGGCGCCCAGCGAGGGGAGAAGCGCACCTGTGGCCAGGTGGACCCCCAGCACCAGGAAGACCAACATACTGCCGTGCGCGTCACATAAACACATAAACACACCTGACGTCTCTCAGACTCGTCTGTTTTGTCGCATCTATCGGAATATGACTCCGCGGTCCCATAGTGATGCGACCGCTCCGCGTCCACAGATGAAAAGGATAGACGAGGATTAACGGAACGACTGGCGTTCCTTTCATTTGGATGCGTATTGCGCGTCCCAGAATCCGATAGGCTGCACAGACAGAGAGACGTCCCTATTTATCACCGCAGAAATAAATACTTCCGAAATGGTCATAATCCACTGTGACTTTTTTCATTGCCTCAAATGTAGCTTGTTAATTTGAGCACCGCTGCCGTGGCTGTTAATCTGGCAGTTGGACTGCACTATCGTTTGCCACAAGGTGGCCCCAATATCCTAGTAGGTGGCTCTTAGGGCCACAGTGCCTTCAGTGAATGTTTACAAGACCTGAATGGATCATGGCCCCACCCTACCCCACTCTTAATCAAAAAAGATACGATGATGTAAAAAATCATCTCCATGATTGTTAATCATTATTATCAGTGTTATATTGTTATGAAAGTGCATCAGTGTAAACAATATAGCAATACAATACCGTTAATCACATGAGCATGTATTTCAACACTCAGGAATTATGTTCACTAACATAACACAAGCAGCATTTTGATTGTGTTCCAGTTGAATAAGAGAACTCAAGTATGACCGGAGTTCATTCCAGACTTTGCCAAAAATAGACCAGAAAAAAAGCTATTGTGTTTTGCAATGGCAGATAATCCTGCCACTATTAGACCATGGCACGGTCTCAGTGTTAC
>OOFB01005991.1:5856-17997 GCA_900323305.1 Trachyrincus murrayi
TAGGCCCAGTTTCTCTACACACCCACAGGCAAACAATAACCCGTAGGGTTTGCACACATAAGGTGAATTATGTAACAGTCAATAGTCAACGTCCTCTACAATATATTGTATAACAGTTCTATGTTTATTTTAGTGATGTGGTTGGCAGCAGGATATAGATGGCCTTTGCTGGCAGGGGGGGAAAAAGTTAATAAATAACCCAATAGTGCAAATTGTTACTTAGTAAGTGTAAATTATGTTTGTCGTATAATTATAAGAAAAACATAATGATTGATACTGTCATATTGTAATTATAAGACAAGTCATACTATAATTATAACAATCATAATTATAACACTCATAATTATAATGTCATAATCAGCATGTCTACATACCAAGTTTCAGCTATTTTCGTTCATCAGGGCGGTGGGGCTGAGCGTTTACCTTTGACAGTGAATTATGGCGCCCCCTATGGGCGAAGCTTATGAGTCCAAGAGGCAAAAATGTTCAGCATGTCTAATACGTCCTATATACCAAGTTTCAGACATTTTCGTCCCAGACTTTTTGGAGACCTGCTTTGCCGGGATACATTTATGTTGGACAAATTTGAAAACTTTTGCCCAGGCAAACTCTGAGATATGGGCGTTTCCTTATCAGAATAATAATAACAATATCCAGAGCAATAACAATAGGTATCCACAGATACTCTGTGAATACCTAATAATAAAATTCATTGCATTTATATAGTGCTTTTCAAAACACCCAGCCAGTCTTTCGAGAAACGTACAGTACTCAAAATTTGCTTTTTGAAATGCTCAGTACCTGTTATCCATGTTACATGTCTGTCCAAGTTTGTCTATAATACTATCTTTATCAAAAAATAAGTTTTTTTTTAAAATAGGGACCATATAATTTGTATTATTTGTATATGATGAGTAAAACAAGCAAACATCAATATGAGGATATGATTTATTCAGATGAAAAATTAATACATATATGAATACTGATGAAAATGAATGTTGCTTCTTGCAGGCGGATCCTTATCAGTTCCTTTCATAACACCACGTCTTTAGGGAGGGATACAGCACAGGAGGAAAAGAAACCCCTTGTCTTTTCCTACGGCGAACCTAAACAGTCCTTTGACGCGTGATCACGTTGTAATCATGTTATAATGCCATTGCCAACAGTCAAACAATCTGGTCAAGAGACTATATCACAGTGCCACACCTCTTAAATATAATATAATAATAATACAATACAAATGCAAATTCATTTTTTTTTCAAGTTTCTGTTGTGGAAAACATCATAGCAAATAAACAACAGAATATTTAGCCAAATAAAAGATCTCTGCAACCAAGATCTCCGCAATCAAATTTTAGATCACTTTTGAAACATCAACCGCTGACAAGGCAGCAGTTTACATATTTGCCGGCTTGCTCTGATTAAACACGAGCACTAGAACCAGAATCTTTACATTGAGACACTTAAAAGAGATCGGGAAGCAGCTTGAATGTCAAACTAACAGACTAGCAGCAAAGTAGTACAAAGAAGGATAAATACACAAGATGTTGAGATGATTGGAAACAGGTGTGTGGAACCCAAGGAGAAGCCCCCAATGACATCACCTGGCCTCAAAAAGAAAACAACGGAGAGAGAGAAAAAATAGGAGAGAGAGAGAAAAACAAAGCACAGAAGGAGGATGAAGAGAGCCCGGGAGCCCCTGACAGCACTGCAAAACAAATGCCCTCAGGTGCTCCACCAGGTTGCATGGGATTGGGCCATGGAAGGTATCTCCTCTGGAACCATCACCCCTTCCAGTCGGCCAGGACCCGGTACTGCAACCCTCTGCTTTGGTGCTGGACATCCACTATGGGGATAAACCGTGTAAGTGGGAGGTGCCAAAGGGATAGGGCATCTGAAGCACTATCAGTGACCAGCTGAAAACGCATTGGAAGTTCCAATGGATGGGAAGTGAGGAGGACCCAAAGTAGTCAGAGCTGAACTGTGGTGGGGTTGGCAAACCCATTGCTAGCCCAGTGTTGGAAAGGACTGATAATCCAGTGTAAGTATAAGTGTCTGGACTCACTGAGATTGGTCGACTGCCTGTCGGTCTACGGGTGAACTCTAGAGAAGAGACTGATGGAGGTACTGAGCTGAGGAAGAAAATGTCGGTGGGGAAAACCATCCCCATGAACCTCATACACATCTGAATTTTTCACCTTCACCACAAACTAAAATGAAATAACTATCTGGATGAACTAGGATTGGAGCTCTGGTGAAACGGTGCTTGAAATCGAAATGAGCTTTATTGACTTATTATTATTGACTTATTCAAAAATGAGAAGAGCTATAGCCTATGTCTGCTGAGGGGAGTTGCTATAGTGATATAATTTGTAGAACTGTCAATTGTAAAAACTAGCAAACCCTATGAAGCACTATAGCTGTTCAAGTAGTGGACTGAGGGAATCAGCTATATGACCTTCACCTTGGCCAGGTCCATAAGGCCAGGTCCAGTGATGATGTTCCACAATAAATTAGCACATTCATTCCAATACTTGGTTCCCCAGCAGGGCTGTGCAGAGACCTTTAGAGCGGCAGGTGCTCAAATTTAAAAAGGGGCACATCAGTGTTTCCCCTTGGATGGAGTTGTAGCAGTGGAGGTGAAGTGAGAAAAATGTATTCTGCATGCTCCGGCTGAACACTGCCATGTTGGATGTTGTCTCAGTGAAGATTGACTGTTGTTGGTGTGTACGTGCCAAACAGCAAGTTTGAAGTACCCAGCCATCTTAGAGACTCGGGGGGCTGGAGGGTTCCTGGAAAAGGCGCCATCTTAAACTTATGTTGAATAACTGATGTACGATTTGAAGGTGACGCTGTGTAACGCTAATACTATAATAATACTATAATATAACGTGATCATCAATCAAGTGATTTTAAATACAAATGAAACTCACCATCTAAACGTCACTGAGCATCTGTCCTGGGGTCGCAGCTGCAACTCCATTAGGGCAGGTGAAGTCATAATGTGACATAAACTGACTGACGGCAGCCAGGTCATTTTATTTATAGCTAAATTATTATTGATTGTTAAATTGTCTTCTTGATAAGGGCCACGGGCAGGCCTTCACGAAAAAATCAAAAACATGAAATACTCCTTGACAAAAGGGAACTTTGGACATCAAGGGGCAAAGCCACCAAGCGGGCTAAAGTAGCAGTGTTATATTGTACGAGGCAGCAGAACGGTGTGTAATTAAGATTACAGTTGACATGAGGCTCCTTGTTCAGCTTATTTGCACACTATTCACTGGTTCAGATGTTCAGCTGAGAATTTGTGATACGAAGGCCACTATCAGCATACCACAAATGACCAAATTTAGGCATATCTATGCAACATGTTTTGTACTGCAAAGTGTTAGATAAAAGTTCAGTTTGTTTAACTGTAAAATAAATGGCTGTGTAATAAAAGTAAAGTTGTTATACTGGCTATATGTGTGCCAACTCATTGTACACAATGGAAAGGAATCGTATAATAATATGAGATAAATTAACCATTAGCAAAAGATGCTAATGTGCATGTACATGTACTATGGACTGTTTATTAACATTATTTTGCTTTGTGGAGTCTCCAGACCGCATTTCTAGGACGCTCATTTTTCGTGACACTGCCTTCGGGACACATGAACAAGATGGACGACAATCAAAGTGTGAGTACTGAATGTGAATCAAGTTGTGTTTGTTTAACGTTAAAAACAACGCTGGTGTCTTGAATTGGACAGCAAAGTTAACGTTAAAGTTAATGTTAGAATTTGTGTAATTATGCTTACACAAATTGCCCACCATGCAACTCTCTTAGCAACCAAGTTGAATTGCAAGACAGAATGTAGTATTTGGGTGGAATAAACCTTTTACACTATAAGTAGTTAGACGGAAAGTATCCTAGTAATTGGATGGAATACACCTTTAAAACTATCAGTACTTGGACAGAAAGTAGTATTTGGGAGGTCTTAGGGTCCTAGAAATGAGGTCCTAGGACCTAAAACTGCGGCCTCCTCTACTGCAGGAACATACTATTGGGGTGCTGGCGAAAATGTAATCTTGCTGGTCCTTAACTGGCGATGAATTGCGACCAATCAACATTCACTTGACGCTCTACTCTGTGGGGGCGTGTGTTGAAAGCAAAGCGCTACAAATATAGGCTATAGCGGCAGCATATATTGTTACCAACTCGAGTCTCTGTCGGCAACCGCGTGGCTTTCAGCTTTAGTTTATCATTAACCACAAGGTGGGTAACCAAACTGATCAAAGTGTTTTTTGTAACTGGAAGGCGTAGGATGCAACAACAACAACGCATAATCAAATAAGAATAAGAGACTTTCAAGAAGTTTGGGTTTGTAATTGTTGAACTTGCGAATAACGGTAAAAGATAAATCCGTATTTTTCCCATTAGTGTTTAATTGGATGGAAAATAGCTTTTATAGCCCATTTCATATGCATGTTGGTTTACTTTTTAAAATATAGAACACCAGACGACTAATCTCTGAAACATTGTTCTCTTTCTTCAGATCCATCAGCATGACGCGGAGGTCTTGTTGTGTGTATGGCGTTGGGATAGCCTGCGCTCACCTGCTAGTCATTGGGATTGGTTTAGTCGTGTCTCAGGTCTTCGTCAACATAATCCACAACCGTTTAAAAAGGGTAAGTGCATTTTACTAAGAAAGAAATCAACAATTGCAACGTCAAATTCGGAGGCTTGATAGATAATGTCATGCTTGTCGATCTATTAAGCCATAAGTTACGTCAACACTAGTTGGGCATAGCGCTATTTTAAAAAAAAAGTCGTGTTTTTGTGGACAAATCCACTTCTAACTACTTTCGTTGCATAGTGTTATAATGTTATACTTGGAAGGCTTCTTTGTTAACCAAGGAAACAAATTTGACATGTTAAATCGATTGTATGTTTATTGAAGACGAAATTAAAGTCTTTCAGATTTGACTAAACATAAAACGCATTATGAATTGGCTATGTAATGGTTTCGTATAAGCAAGAATATGCAATTTCTTTAATAACCTATCAAATTATCGTATGTGTGCAGACAAGGTTGTTTGACCTGAGTGCATGGATTGCTGTTAATGATATCAAAGCTCTCCTCCCAAACTAAATAGGGCAATCTGACAGCAGATTTAAACTTAATTACCCAATTAGGGTACGAGTTTGTAGTGGTATTGCAGCTCTGTTCATGATGTGTTTGTAGTGACAGTGTGTTTGGGGTTGTGAACCACACTTTGGACAACACTGCTCGGTGGGTGTAGCTATTGCCTTCTACAAGGAGGAGTTGCAATACTATAATTTGCAGCTCAGATGTCATGAAAAGAGTTAAAAGGCGTATAATACAACATTCTCATCATGATTGAAAGTTACCTACAATTTATGTAGCCTACAAAAGAAGTACATTTTCTTTAAAGAAATCGTTTACTGTTATAATACATTTATTACTCCCCTGAGACTGCAAAATTCCTGTGGCTTTTAGGCAATATGTCCATGTTTGCCTCAAAGGCAGATGTTGAAGTTGTGTTTAGATTAAAGCTTCTAACCACATTTGCAGGTGTTTATTTCCACTCATCTAAGGCCATATTAAGTTCAATGGCTTACATTCTCTCTAGTCGACTATTCCCTTTCCATCCAATTTATGGTTAGATATAATATCTTGCTTGAAGAGGATTTTGGGATTTCGTTTATTTTTCGGGATATGATTGAAATGGCATTTATCTCAACGACTTATTATTAAGACTCATTATTTTCTCAAAGACTTATCTTTAAGATCCTTTGGTATGACGTTAATGACTTTAACAGCATGCCTCTCATTATTTGTGCAATGGTGCAAAACATATATATATAGCATCAGGTTCAGTTGACTGTTGCAGTAAACAAGAACAAAGTGTGCACTTTGAGTGAGGAGGTAAAAAAAAGCATTTATTGTGGCAAGAGAAAATGACTGGAGCAGTTACATTCAAACACATTGTTTTTTACTTTGTCCTTTTTTGGTTATTTTGTATTTCTCTGTCCTTCCACCATCATTCTTTTTAACACGGTGGGACTACATATTCAGAGGCTTCACAGGTCAAGTGAAACATTTGACTCTTAAGGAAATCCAACCTTTTCCCACCCACTCTCACTGGCCTAGGCAAATAAAGTCCAACCCATCCCAAGCGAAGGACTGCACACAGAGTCAAAACAATGGACAGCGCTTGTTATGACAGTGTAGACAGAGTCAAGATGCTAAGAGTGTGGAAAAATGTATATAGCGGGCGCCATGGGAACATTGCTGTTTTCTCAATACGTCACATCCGCTACAAGCAGATTCATCCAACCCTGTTTCACTGGGGTTGGATGTGTTGAAGACATGGTTTCATTTTAATCAGATGACAAATTGTGTCACGGGTGGGTGACGCTCCGTAAATACTGGGGTTGACTTTGTTGAGTGTCACGAATTCTCCTAAATATTAGTTATTTTCATCTGTTTATTTTGGTTTCTCATGCCATGTCACAAACTCTTTTGAGATCCGGCCACTCCCCTTTGCTATGCACCTCACCTCATTCCCTTCACCTGGTTTTCCCTCTCATCTCCTCACCTGCAGCTCATTCCCTCATTAGTCCTTCAGTATAAATACCAACCCACTTCCCTTTGTTCTCTGCCATATTGTCTTGTGTGTTATGCCAAACTTTCCCGCATTCTACATTCCCGTTTTTTCCTGACCTGCGTGTTTTGACCTTGCTTGCCTGTTTTGAACCTGCTTGCCTGTTTTGACCCTGCTTGCCTGTTTTGAACCTGCTTGCCTGTTTTGACCCTGCTTGCCTGTTTTGACCCTGCTTGCCTGTTTTGACCCTGCTTGCCTGTTTTGACCCTGCTTGCCTGTTGCCTTGGATTCCCTGCCTGCCCCTTGTCGGATTTATTTGCCTGTGTGACTGATTTCCCGATTTTGACCTTGCATGTTACTAAAGTAAACTGAACTTTCATTGCTATTTCATCTGTCTCCTTGTCTTGCTTTTGCATTCAAACCTGCCAGTACCAGAGAACTTTACAATACAATCTGGCCAAAAATGAAACCAGCTTACTCTGTTCCACTCCGGGAGGAGCTGTTGGCACAGGCCAGTGCCACTGCCACGAGAGAGGTATGGAAAGCATCCAGGGACCACAGACCTCTCCAGCATTGGATGCACGCTTACCTCCACCAGAACGTTATTCTGGTGCTCCTGGTTCCTGCCGGCCATTTCTCGTGCAGTGTTCGCTCGCCTTTGAGCTCCAGCCTTCAGCCTTTCCCACAGAGAGATTCTGTGTGGCGTGTATTGTCTTGCTGCTCATGGGCCAAGTCAAAGACTGGGGAACCGCCTAGTGGGAGAATCAATCTTCCATCTGCTCATTGGTCAAGTTGTTCTCGGCTGATCTCCGCAAGGTCTTCGACCACATTACTCCCGGAAGGGAGGCGGCTAGAGGTTTGTTCAACCTGACGCAGGGAGGAAGATCCGTGTCCAACTACTCCATTGACTTTCGTACAATGGCGACGGAGAGCAACTGGGAACGCTCCTTCACTCTTTGATGCCTTCTACCACGAACTCTCCGACCACATCAAGGACGAACTGGCAGCCTGAGGTCGGACCGAGAAAGTCCTGTCAGCTGTCCCACAGGATCCGCTTCCCCAGTCATCCCATTCTCCAGGGTTCACTCCTTAATAGATCTCTGGCGGTTCCAGCAACTTCCCTGAGCCCATGCAACTCGGTCGGACTGACGTTACAAGGCATCAGGTTTGATATTTTTTGAGCCTGGTCGGTAAGAGAGGGAGAAATCAAAACGGTTAAAGAAGAGGGCCCACCTGGCTTGATGTGAATTCAGTCACTTCGCTGATCGTTAATGCTAATGATGTTAATGAGGGTTAGTTTATGATGTCCTCCGGGACCTGCTCAATGTTAGTGTTTTCGTGTACTTGGATGACATACACATTTTTTCCAAGTCTAAACCGGAGAGGAATTATGACATTGGGAACCAGGAACTGTTGTCAGTGAAGCTTGCACTGGAGGAGTGAAGGCACTGGTTGGAGGGGGCAGAGCAGCCATTTGTTGTCTGGATGGATCACAAAAATCTGGAATACATCCGCTCAGCGAAACAATTGAATTCACGTCAAGCCAGGTTGGCCCTCTTCTATAACCGTTTTAATTTCTCCCTCTCTTACCGACCAGGCTCTAAAAATGTAAAACCTGATGCTGTCAGTTCTAGCCAGAGAGCTGTCCTCCACAACTTGAAGGTATTCCTCCTCCAAGTGCATCATCGGTGTGGTAACCTGGGAGGTGGAGGACACTGTAAAAAACTCTCATGCGGAGCATCCTGCTCCCAGTGCTTGTCCTGATGACCCCCTGTTTGTCCCTGCCTGTCTCCACTCTCATGTTCTCCAGTAGGGTCACTTTTCTCGCTTGGTTTGTCACCCTGGAGTGAGATGCACCTGTTGAGACAACGCTTCTGGTGGCCCTCTATGAAGGAGGACACCAAAGGATTAATCGGTGCCTGACAGATCTGTTCCAAACATAAGAGCTCTCACCAAGCTCCCTCCGGGCTTCTTCATCTACTACGGTTCCTTGTTGCCCCTGGACCCATGTCTCTTTGGACTTTGTCACTGGTTTGCCATCTTCTGACGGTAACACTGTTATCCTCACGGTTGTGGGTCAGTTCTCTAAGACTGCCCAGTTGACTCCATTACCCAAGTTACCTACTGCCAAAGAAAGTGCTGAAATTGTGTTCCGTCTGTATGGCCTCCCCAGTGACATTGTCTCTGACCGGGGGCCACAGTTTACCTCTCGTTTTTGGTTTGAGTTTTGCAGCCGTCTGGGGGCCACCGTCAGCCTGTCATCAGGATTCCACCCTCAATCCAGTGGGCAGGGCGAGCTCATGAACCAGGAGATGGAGATGGCTTTGCGCTGTCTCGCCTCTTGCAACCCTGCCTCCTGGTCTAAACCACTGCTCTGGATTGAGTACGCCCATAACACACTGCCCGGTTCAGCCACTGGTCTCTCCAATGCTCCCGGGGTTACCAACCACCGATCTTCCCCGAGCAGGGACATGAGGCCACCGTCCCCTCAGTCCAGGCGTTCATCCGGCAGTGTCAGTGCATTTGGATGCAGGCCCGCTCCACCCTCCTATGCCCTTCTGTTCGTTACCAACGATCCGCCAACGGACACCGCACCACTGCACCCCACTGCACCCCTGGGCAGCACGTCTGGCTGTCTACACGGGACCTTCCCCTCAGAGAGGAGTCCAGCTCCAAGCTTGTCTATTGGCGGCTGTATTAGTCAGAATACTGTTGTAGAGAGAGAGCTGATGAGGATTTTACATACGTGCTAGATGCAAAAATAGAAATAACAAGTGTGGAAAATACACATGCGAAATGCAAATATTATCCTGTGTTGTTTTGGAACGCTTGTTGTTGTAATTATTGTATTACTAGTTTCCCGCTCAGACCCAAACACACAAAAAAGAGACCAGTGGTGAAGTCAGCGTTTGTTAGTTGTTAGTTTGTTAGCAAACATATGACAAACATAAGAGCCGATTGGTACAAGCCACCGACAACAAACCAATCCCCAACACAGCTCGGACCATGACCGCGGACCATGACCGCGCTCCACACGGACCATGACAGCGCTAATTAAACACAAGGAAATGCCTACATTGTTAAGAGATAATATAATTATATGAAAGAATGAATAATTACGCATCACGCAGTTGAGAACTCTACTCTGCGCATATGTGTCTGACACAACACACACACCTATTGTGTTTAGTTTTATATTATATCGTATCGTAAAATTTTATTGATTCGTTAAAAAGACGTTTGTTTCAGACAGACGCAACACACACAATTATATCCACGATGAGTCCTTCGGTGTCCTTTTTCAAGGAGCTATTTTGTTTTTGCAAGCGAATATCGTCAAACTAAAATCACAGCGGTGCGCTTCTATCTAAACCTTCATTAACCTTTTTAATTTTAACTATATAGTTATAGGAACGAACGAATAATAACGAATCAAGCTGTTGAGAACTCCACACTGTGCGTGCATGGCGATGCGTCTCAGACACAAGAATGCAGTTATTGTATTTAGTGTTAGGCCTATATATTGTACAATTTGAGAGACATTTAATATATTTGGTATATACAGGCCTACTTAACATAGGCCTATTGTACATATATAATAGGCCTATACAAAGACAGAACACAGTTATATTTCACATTAGTGCTATCATGACTGATTTCCTTCTGCTGACTGCAGGCTTTGCTGTCACCTTTGTGGGCGTGCATTTAATCACGCGTCTTTTTTATCTCACATGGGGGCTCGCCTTTTTTTTTCTTTTTTTTACCCCTCGCGTCCTTTGTCCTGTGAGTCACATTTCATAGTACACGCAGATTTTATTGCTTGTAACTGCCCCGCATTCTCCCCATAGGTTTCGACACCTTCCTTAAGTAATATCTTTGATAAAGCCATGGCCATATCAATAAGTCTCAATTGTGTATTATTACTTTAAAAAAAAGACCTGAGAACCGTTTGAACATCAAAGTGCTCGGTAGCATGTGTATCCACCTGTTCTATGTGTTTTCATATTGGGAGTTGCCTCATAGTTTCTATAGAAAGCAGCGCGCGTTAGAAGACAGACCCTTGTTGTTGTGGTTTCCCATTGAGGTTCATTCTTTTTTCTTTTTTTTGCTTCATGGGACACACAGGGGACGGATAGCATATTGTTTGTTTTTCACCATGAAAGTGGAGGACCCATTGAGACCTCTCTCTCTCTCTCTCTCTGTCTCTCTGTCTCTCTCTGTCTCTCTCTCTCTCTCTCTCTCTCTCTCTCTCTCTCTCTCTCTCTCTCTCCCTCATCCACAATCCAAGGTGACAACTTTATTGTCCTTGGCAACTCAGCTGAATTTTAGTCGTTGAGCGAACAGAGGGGACTCCCAACTGTGAAAGAGGGGCGGCCGGCCCTCCCTTTAAAATAAGTATGGCTGCAGCATGTTCTGCTGGGAAAGCTATAACCAGTCGACTATACATTCCACCATCTTGTATCCAATTTTTTTTTTTTTTTTTGGTTACACATCTCGGACAGATTCTACCAAGGAGTCTGTACTCTTGGGGGGGTTTTGTGGTGTTTCTTTTTTTTCCTTTTCTCCGTTGTTCTTCCCCCAGACTTTAGAGCAGTGTGGTACGGATGGATTTGTGCTCCTGCAGCATTGCCAGGGCCTCTTTGGGCTCAGTCGAGAGGAATGCGGCCCAGATCATTAAGGTCACACTCCTTCCCCAACCAGTAGGCACCGGGCTTGCCGTAACCACATGACCTGTCAGCTGCTCTCCCAGTGAGAGCCGGTTGCCATTGGCAACCGTCATCGAGAATGGAACCGTGGAAGCGTCTCTCCCCCCCCCCCCCCCCCCAATGTAATTTGTGTGTGCGCAAGCGTGTGTGTGTGTGTGTGGAGGCCAGGCGTCCCCCAGACAGTCACCTACATAGACAGGGCTCTCATGCCGTTTCTTTAATCCGTCAGAGCGGTTGCATTTGCTCCATGTGCAAAAACACGTTAATTTTCTTTCTCTCAAAAAACCTGTTGAACATAATTAATTCATAAAGAGAGCTCTTCTACAACATATGAGGAGCGCTTTAAGGCAGCCAGTCAGCCGTAGTACATTTCTTGTATTTTGTAGTACACACCTTTTTGACATGAAGCCGTGTGCTCTCTGCGTTGTTTCCTAGGAGATCACCTTGACGGAGGGCAGCCGCGTGTTCGAGACGTGGAAGAGCCCCCCTCCTCCGGTGTACATGCAGTATTTCTTCTTCAACGTGACCAATGTGGAGGAGTTCCTGGCGGGGGCTAAGCCGGTGCTGTCCCAGGTCGGACCCTACACGTATAGGTAGGACTCTGATGACACGCAAACTGTACAGACAAATGGAAATATGAATGTACACACGTATGCACGCAAGCATGCACATACACATACATATACATGCACTCACACACACACACACACACACACACAAAACATTCACATCATTGCATGTTCCTGGAGCCCAGAGTGAAAATATGTAAAAATGCAAATTAAGAAAGTTTGTTCGGTGCTTTACAAACGTAAAATTGCTG
>OOFB01005997.1:0-13271 GCA_900323305.1 Trachyrincus murrayi
GGGGGGGGGGGGGGGGGGGGGGGGGGGGGGGGGGGGGGGGGGGGGGGGGGGGGGGGGGGGGGGGGGGGGGGGGGGGGGGGGGGGGGGGGGGGGGGGGGGGGGGGGGGGGGGGGGGGGGGGGGAGAGCGAGAGAGAGAGAGACAGAGACAGAGACAGAGAGAGAGAGAGAGAGAGAGAGAAAGGATGTGAAATAAAATACAAATACTGAGAGGATGAAGTGAACAATGAAAGGAGAGAAGAGGGAACTTGTTTTAGAGGCAACAGAGTTTCCTTATACACACACACACACACACACACACACACACACACACGCCTATGACCTTCTGTTTGATCAGACTTTGTACCTATAACCTTCTGGCAGGTCTGGACTGTTGAGCCATGGCCGGCCGTGTCCTGAGCAGCAGGGAAGACTTGGATCTGGATCCCAGTATCTGGACCGGGCCCTGCAGGCCTCGCTCCTCCCTTACCCTGGGGTCGACAGCTGGGCCCTGGCTCCGTCGGCTGGACTGCACCCTTGAGCACCGAAACCTGGAGCCTATAACATAAAGATCAGTAGATGATGCCTGAACGCTTCAAATGAAAACTCACCAGTTATCTCTCTCTGTGTGTGTGGTGTGTGTGTGTGTGTGTGTGTGTGTGTGTGTCCACAACCTTTGGAGAGACTCCGGACAGCTCGACACATGTCTGAGGGCGGGGGTCGCGGCCATTGCCATGGGAACAGCCAGCTTGAGCATCGTCGTGGTTGTCTGCGGTGGCGGCGCCGAGGTTTTCCCGCCTCCTGAGGTCTTGGTGTGCGCAGCTGAACTCGCGTTCTTGAGTGGCTTCGCGGACACCTGACCGGCGTTCTTCGGTTCCTCTCCTCCTATTGGTCGCTTGGAGGCTTCCGCCTCTTTGGCGCGAAGCATGGCGGCGCCCCGGTCCGTTGTTTTGGCGGGAGGAGGACTAGACTGCTGGCTGGCGAGAGGGAGCTGGACCTGAGAAGTTAAAGCAGTAGACCTACAGTGTAAGGTCTTAATGGTGAATCGGTCGTACAAGTTTCTGAAAAGTCATTGTTGTTAGTCATTGGTAACTTTTTGGCTGATTTTGCAAATATATCTGCTAGTTAATTAACTCGACCTTAGCTATTATTATTAGCTAATCTAGATGTAAATATTAGAGGGGACTTTTGTGGACCCACAATTTTCACATTTGCAAATACACACAATTACATTTATCTTTGTACTGTCAAGAATAAACACTGTTAATGTTTGTGTTGTTTATTAGCATAATTAGCATACAAACAAACGGACAACCTCTTCAACGGCCACGGTACATGTTCTGTCCTGATTGGCAGGTGTCAACAGGGCTGGCATCCAACCACTCTCTGACCGATCCGCTGAATCCCCACCCCCAGTGGGTATCGAGCCAATCACCGCAGCTTCACGACATCTTGGCTCCGCCCCTGTAAACCTGTGGCGAACTTTCTCGTCCAAAAACACGAATTTGAACATCGTACAACCGGATTTGTTTCTAATACGTTTTAACTTTTATGTCAACTTTAGGTTCGTTGGGCATTGTTTCTTAAATTATATTCATGTAAAGTGAATTAGCCATTTATAAACTAATTATGTGAAGTGTTATTTAGAAGAACTAATAACTAACTAAACTAGTAGCTTACCTTTCTGCTGTTTGTTGACTGGCTGATGAAAAACATCAGGAACCTGGAAGAAATTAACTGTTTTTAACTGTTCACTAGGAGAAATGAACTGTTTTAACTGTTCACTAGAAGAAATGAACTGTTTTAACTGTTCACTAGGAGAAATGAACTGTTTTTAACTGTTCACTAGGAGAAATGAACTGTTTTTAACTGTTCACTAGGAGAAATGAACTGTTTTAACTGTTCACTAGGAGAAATTAACTGTTTTAACTGTTCACTAGGAGAAATGAACAGTTTAACTGTTCACTAGGAGAAATTAACTGTTAACTGTTCACTAAAAGTTTTACAGTAGGCTATCTGGTGAGTATAATGTAAGAATTGCATTTGGCATCATGGTTTTAGACTATATAGTAGTGTCCATGTTGTCATTTCAAATAAAAAAATGAGACATGAATTTAATAGAAATAGGCCTTCCCAAGAGTAATTATTAGTGTTAGAGATAAAAATGACAAATGACTTCTAAATGACTTTCAAAGACATTTAAATGTAAGCACCTTGATGCTGACGGTGGGGTTTGTGATCGGTGTAACTGAATCAGGGACTTCTTGGGATTTGGAGTTTGCGGTCGTTTGAGTAGACTTGTGCTTTGTCTTGAGATCATCTTGACAAAATCATTTAAAAAAGAAAATACAATTCAACGTGTATTTTTCCTCAACCAATAGCTAGGAACCCAAAAAAACTAGCAAACTTATTTTGACATTATATAGGCCTAACACTGGTTGTATTGTATCAGTTTTAGCATTTGGAGCGACTTTCTACACACCTTCGACCATCCGTCCGAGCAGCCCCAGGATCTCCACAGTTCTCATCTCCAGTCTGTCCAGCAGGTCGGCCTGGGCCTCCACCTGTCTGTCCATCGCCAGGTGTTTCTCATCGTGCTTGCGACAGGTTAGGCAGGCCGGACAGCCTCCGGTCGCTAAATGTGCGTCCAGTTTCTGGGCCAAAATGTCCAACTTAGCCTCTAATCTATCTGAACAGGCCGGGGAGTCTGGCGACTGGGCCTGATGCGAACCCATGGTCCCTAAAACACAGGTCTGAGACAAGCTGACGAATGACCCAAAAATTATTAACCTGTAACCTCCTCAAACGTGGGTGTAGAAAGCACCCATACGAGATGTGCATCACCTCATACTCAAATTAATCCAGTCATACTCAGATGTCCACCTTTCTACTTCAAGCTTCACGGTCAACGGGAGACGGAGCCGATAGTCTGTCATTGGTTCGAGTGAGACAGAACAGGACCCGAGCCACACATCATATCTCAACCCCCGTCCAGCACCAGCTCCAGAAATAGTCCCATGGAGGGCCAGGAACATCAGATAAGGGAGGCATGCAGGTCACATGTCAACACACCGCCACAACCATTTCACATAGAAAACCCTACAATTAAGAACCCATTTTAAAATGGAACTTTTGAATAACCAAAAAGGTAAGCAATTATTAAAAGTATTGAAGTAAAAGTGTCAATACATTTAAATTCATCACATGAATAGCAAATTAAAGGGGGGGGGGGTGACATGGCAGACATTTTGTTGTGCTTATTAATCACAACAAAAAAAAAATAGTTCTCTTGTGAACAAACGTCTGAGTCTGGACACGTCTGACCATGACAAAAAACAATTGACCATTGAAGGAATTGTTAGTTTAGGAAACCTCTAGTCTTCCATTTGCTGTTTAAATAAATTGTGACCCAAGAACCATAACACAGTACTAGTAACTATATCAAAACTAATTCAAAACACAAGACACTAGCATGAGAAAAAGCAACGTTTAATAAATGTTTCACGTTATTTACAAGTAAGAAACTCAGCAACTGTGGCAGTTGGATGAATACAAAAAACAGAAAATATAATGCATAAGCTATAATGCATAAGCTATGTTAAAAACATGGCGTTTAGCAGGTTTATTACCAGAGACCACGCCATTCAGAAAAGGTCAAATGGACCCATGGATGAAAAGGTAAAATATGTACACATTGCTGTCTCGGAGGGAAAGCTACAAGTGGAACCGGTTGGAGAAGTTAGGAGACTGGGGCACAGTGAGGGCGGCGTCACACTTCTTCAACTCCACCGGTTTGTATCTCCTGATTGGCTGAGCCTTGTGCACCTGGACGGGGAGGGAGGAATCAGCAACACGGCGTCACAAGACACACATCACATGGTAGGGCCACTATTGAAACACTTTGTCACATTACAATCTTGTGCTCCGACCCCGAGGGCTGAGCAGCAGTCTGTATAGTATCGTAATTGTGTAGAAATTAGAGAAAAGACAAAGCCTGCATCAGTTCAACTAGCTAGTCACATGACCAGCAACTGGCCAATCACATAACAGCAAATGCTAGTTTTACAGCAACATCTACTACAAGCAGACGGCCATGAGGCACATTAACCACATCAAGCTAAATCACAAACACCCACTAGTCATCGATCACCCCAAGTCACCTGCTCGTGACGCATCCTGGCCACCTCCTCCTTGGCGTGCTCCTCCTCCAGCTGTTGCTGCTCCTCCTCCATGTGGGCCCGCAGCGCCTCCTTTTCCATGGCGGCGCGCTCAAACTCCTCACGCTCCTTGGCCCGCCGCTCCGTGTACAGCTGGAAGACCTCGGGAACTGTGGAATGGTTAGTGGCGTCTACGGGGAGAGGCGGTGAAACACAGGCAGTGGGGGTGGAGGAGTGGTGAAGCAGAGCGGGTAAAGAGAAAGGAGAGAGAATGGGTTGAAGGTGATGGAGTCACACGGCCGCGTCCTGTTAACCCAAAGCAGCCAGGGTGACACCTGACCTAGACTAATAAGATTGTGTTTCTTTAATATACACATGCAAGGAATTGTGGCGGGGAGAATAAAAAAAGGTTAGCTTGTGGTTTAGGAGACCTCTCAGTCAGCCGGTTTACCAGACACACCCAAAGGAAGCTTCATAGGAAGGCAGTATTAGAGCGATCCAACTAAAGCTGCTGGACCAAAAAGACATTTTCTACCAGTTCGTTTTTATCTTTCCGCTCAGTTAATTTTTTTTGTAGAAATTCCAAAGATGAATGGTTTGGATAATTATGTTTTTTAATCAAATAGTTCCCTACAACGGCATTGAAACACAACATTTAGAGACCAGTTCCAGTGTTCTCAAAAAAACAAATCATGTTGGTCCCTTTAAAAAAAAAAAAAAAAAAGATTCCAATGTTATCGAAGCAGGTCTCCGTTCTGCTGCAACGTTGCTGTGGATGCATGCATGTTTTATGGCTCAGCGTTGTGCCAGGCGTGTGAGCGCTGCATGTTAAATGACCCGAGCCGGTGTGTGGCGCCGACTCACCCAGAATGCTGTGGTTCTCCTTCTTGGGCTGGAAGGGCTCCTTGTGGATCGCAGTGTTGGGCCGGGCCTTGAAGGTGGTCGCCTCCAGCTGGCGCTTCTGCTCCTCCTTCACCTGCAGAACAACGACCCCGAGTTAAAGACTGACCAGTTCACCAAGAGCCACCGAACACCATCTCTGAAAGTCAGGGCACCCACCATGTTGTCCCAGCGGTCAGTCTTCACGGCCCCCCTCTCGTCAACCTTCAGCTTGAAGGGCTCAGGCTTCGTGGAGCCTAACACCTTCCTCTCAGGGAGGTTCACCTCATGGAAGTCAGGCAGCGGCTGGGCCTTGAACTTCGGGACCTGGAAGATCATTTATAAATATATAAAACAAGACTACTCAAGGCAGCCCTGTAGCATTTGTTAGGAAACGCTTGCATGTTTAGTTTCCCACCCAAATCTGTATCTTTTGAGTGTACCGCATTCATTTCACCAACGGCACCGCTACGAGCCCTGTACCTTTATAAGGAGCAGAACGCTGGGTGTTCCTACCGCTACGAGCCCTGTATCTTTATAAGGAGCACAACGCTGGGTGTTCCTACCTCCTCGTTCCTCATCTGCTCCAGCTTCTTCTCCCGCAGCACCCTCCTCTCGCGCTCACGCTCATCGAAGGAGAAGGGACACTGCTCCACCTGGCTCTTGTCAGGCAGCCGGGGCTGGAAGGGCAGGCCGAAGTGGGGTACTGGGTGGGCCTTGATGGGGGACGGGGGCTTCACCTGGAGAGGGAAGGGACATGGGGAAGAGATGGAGGGAGACGAGATTGAGGGAGGAGAGGAGGGAAAAGCGATGGCGGGAGAGATTTAGGGAGGGGGAGTGGGAGGGAGACAGATCCTTGATTAACAGAAGGCAGCGGTGCCCAGATATTCCAACGACACCTTAAATCTAAAATGAAGACTATAAAAAGGGCTGCGTTTGCACACTGTACCTCCTCTGCTTTGTGTTCTATGCGGACCCTCTTCTTCAGGGTGAAGGCCGGGGACTCTGGGACTGTCGGAGGAGCCACCTTCTTATCTGGGACTCCCTGTGGAGGACAGAATGACATTCAAAGACTTTAAACATTGAGCGACGATCTGTGCAACTTTTTCCGTTGTCCCGTGACATTGTATTTTTTTTTTGGTTTGTGACAAATCAAAACCCTAATTGAACGAATGACTTATTGTTTAGATGCCTTTACACGCTACGTGTTTGAGCTGAAAAATCATCGTGATGGTCCACTTGGATCTTGTTTGACGTGATTACTCCATCATCATTGGCTCTCCGGTGCCCTCATCCCAGTACATGAAGCAGCTACAGCCGAGCAGCACTCACCACCACCGCCTCCAGGATTCTGGTGGGCAGCGGGCGGGGGTGGAAGGCATGGGGCTTCTCCTCCGCCTCCTCCTGCTGCTTGCGGTCAGCCTGCCGCCGCTGCTGCAGCCTCCGCTCCACCTTCAGCTCGAAGCCCTGTGTCTGCGTGGGCTCCTTGGCGGCCGGTTTCTTGGGGTTCAGTGCGCTCTCCAGGATCCTCTTGTTCAGCTCCAGGGCCTTGAACTTAAACCTGGAGGAAGAGAAGGAATTATGCGTTTCGTTTTTCGCCCCATGGTGCACTAGTCACTAGAAGCGCTGAGAAACCGCTGGCTGAAATCGTTACTAGGTGATGACGAAAACAATTGCTAGCTAAAAAGAGTAGATGGTGCCTCGCTAGCACTATGGAGGGACTCACTTCTGCAGCTTCTCCGCCTCCTCGGCCTCCAGCACTGCGGAGCTCTTGAGCTGGGAGGGCCGGCAGCGCTGGCGTGTCATGAGCTGGGGTGTGTGGGGCTGGGTGATCTTCAGCTGCTCCCCCTTCACTGGGGACGGCCCTGGGAGCCACCAGACAATACACACAACGCATACGTTACAACGCTTATTACCCAAAGCAACTTAGCAGGTGAGACAGGTCCAAGCATACAATCAATATCGTGTTCAATGTACAGAATGAAAGTACTGCTGGACTAGGTGTTATAAAAGGAAGCGGCCAAAGGGCAGAATAGCTATAGCAATCAGAACACAGGGGTAGGAGTTTCTGTTCATTAGTGGTAGTCCAGAGATAGAGTTGCACTCTCCTCACGAGACGCCATGACACAAGAAAGGTGATCATATTAACCATAACCAGACACGTCACATTGGATACATCTCAAAAGCCAATCGCTCATCAATCCACGACCCAGCATGCCGCGTGTTAACGGCTCACCTCTCTCCTGCACCTGGCGGCTGCGCAGGTGGTAGCGGTCGGGGGTGCGTCTCTGGAACTGGGCGATCTGCTCGGCTATGGGGACGTAGGCGGCGGCGTCCTGCGTCTTGCGCTTGCTGCCCGTGGAGAGGTTGAAGGGCTTGGGCACCGTGGCCCCCTTCGGCCCCTTCGCCTTAAACACGGAAATAAAGAATATATACAGTCATAAGAGCTCACGTTTGTGCTTGAGACAGACTAAAGACCGGTGGTTGGGTATAGAAGAAACTAGTTCACCTGACTAGGTCTATCAACGACAGTTCAGCTAGTCAGGCCTAAGCAACAGAGACAGTCCTGTCTTAGAATAACTGATGCATGTTAATTCCAAGTTAATCATTGTTGTTCAGTGTCCTCGACCTAGCAACACGTGTCCTCAACCTGGCAACACGCGTGTCCTCAACCTGGCAACACGCGTGTCCTCAACCTGGCAACACGCGTGTCCTCAACCTGGCAACACACGTGAGCGGTCCAAATTGTGAATTTGGACCGCAGTACCCGTTTTAAAGAGTATTAAAACACGTCATTGTTACCTATAGCACCATTAATATTCTACATATTCATGCAGTGACATCTGTAAAAAACTAAAACGACAATATCTAACTTTCTATCGTTAACGATGGCATTCAGGCCCTGGCGCCAGGACCACGGCTCTTACCGGAGAGGACGGGTGTTTGCGGAGCTGGGCCTTGAAGTCGACCTGGTCGCTGGCGGTGCTGGAGCCGGCCTTGACCCGGGAGTCCGTTGAGAAGTGGAACTCCTTGGGAATGGTGGCCGACAGGACCAGCTTCTTAGGTGGGTGAACTGAAGGACCATGGGGGGGGTGTCACCGTGAGCACCAGAACACAAAGCCTCTCAACACAGAAACCAACACTACGAATCCAGCTGGTAACTAGTTTTAGTTTAAATGAATTACAATGAGAAGACATGCCACACTTTAACTCAGGTTCAATACATTCAAGTATATGGACATTTTGAATTCATAACCATATCGTGGTATTTATTGATATTGTGTACAATTACCCATGATTATTGGGCCAATACATTTCTACATATTGCCCTGCCCTAGTTTCTCCAATGAGTCTTAATGACACCAAAAGAGCATTCCCCCCCCAAGTGCAGATCACAACACCACAGGAGGGCAGCGTCTTGGAGAACTAATAATATCTCAGATAACCGCGGTCGTAGCCCCAGGGTACATAACAAGGTCACCCACTGCCAGCCAGCGCTGCCTTGTAGCTGGCCTCGTTCTTTCTGCGGTGCTCCGCCACCTCCCTCTGCAGGGTCTTGATGCGCTCCAGCTCCTGGGCCTCGCTGCTGTTCGGCCTTCAGGAGAACACGGGGCAGAGAGGTCAGAACCCAATGCAGACACACCCCTAAACACTAGAGCAGCTCCATGTAGAGATAGCAGTCAAGATATTATTTTATATTAAGCAAACATTTGCCCCCAAGGCGACTTGCGGTGAATTTAGATGCACGTCATTAGAGTCAAGTGTACTACTGACAGTCTATTGGCTTAACGTCTCAAAACGCTGACTCACAGCACGCTGCTGCTGGTGGTGGCCGGTGTCCGGGAGCTCCTGCGGAGGTTCCCGCTGGGTCGGCGAGCGGGCCGGCTCAGAGAACTCCTGGAAGAGGAAACCCATGTGAACATCTGGCGCTCGCTATGCAAAACACCCCAATATGCATTCGCTGTCTGCCCGTGTAATCATGCAATTCAACACCGCATGTCACAATAAATACTTATATCTCAACAGCTAATGCATATCTACATTTGTAGTGCAATGATTGTTACTCTTCTAGGTGCAGTGAATTCAACTTTTCTTCATACCATTATTAGTTTCATTATTGTCACACCCCGACGCCTATAGTCAGTGTTTAGCACCCAGTGCACACAACCCAACACTCAGACAAAAAAGTGCCTCCCAACATGTGCACAGAGTGACCAAGGCTTCATGCAGATGGACATCAGTTACTAGGGATGCACAGAGACCGTCTGCTACCAAATTTGTACAATCCAAAAAAAACAACGGATTTTGTAATGACCTTTACAGATTGAAGCAGGATGGATTAGGAACATTCTGTTGATTCCGTTGGTACAATAAAAAGTGATTGACAGTCCAGACGGGTCTCTGTGCAGCCTCATAGTTTAACATAAAGAAGAATCACCTTCTGTGTGGACGACTCTGCCATACAGACTCTCTGGCCACATTACTGTTAAACGGTAGTTCACGTCAGCAGAGTCATGGTGGCAAGTTTACATTATAGTTTAGATTGCAAAGCACACAAAAGTATGAGGCAACGGCAATCGTTGAATATTGTACACCAGCAAACCCGTATGGGCAAACCTACTTGGCAATAAAAGGCATTATGAAGCACAGAGGGGTCTACATTAGTAACAACCCACCCCTCTCCCTCTCAATCCCACCTTTTTTGTTTCTTCACTGGGGGAACGACCACGGCGCTGGTGGTCTCCGCTGGAGCACTGGCCTCTTTCCTCTTAGACACCCTTCATGGAGCAGAGAACCAAACGTCACTGAAAATTCTCATGGAAAAAAGGTCATAAAAACCAGATTCTACTGTAGTTTCTAGTAGATTGGGTCAGGAAGACTAGAATTGTTATTAACAGGGCCAGGCGGTTAATACCCTGATACTGCCCACTGGGTGAAGGGGGAATAAATCAGGACCCACTTACAATGCATGCACTCGCAGTACTGCAAGATGCTTTGGATTAACCACGTTCCCGCATATTCAATGAATTACTGCTGGTTATCATCACTTTATACAATAACCGTAAGAAACCTGCGTGGCTGAGCAGAGGGGTTGGTCTGTGTCCGGGCGGCGGTCCGAGCGGGCACTCTGGCTGCGTTCTGAGTGGGCACTCTGGCGACCCAGGAGGTCACAAGGTTACCTGGCGGTGATGTGGAGGAGGTGCTGGGTTCTAAACCAGATAAAACACCCAGACATTAGTTGGCCAGAACACACCATTAACAGCAAGTGGAGTAACCACAATGAGGGATCTGAAATGGGTGAGTGTGTAGGAACTCTATTAGTTAAGTCTTCAACCAAGCAGACAAGACAGTGACTTGGTCGGGGTCCATAACTTACCAGGGTTGGCGGCAGCTTTGACTGTGGGGCAGACTATGGCTTTAGGGAGGTTTCCTTTATTGCCTCCGCCGAAGGGCAGGTCGTGTCTCACCGGCGTGGCCAGCTGCATATCCGTCCCACTGGACCGTTTCTCTGGGGTCGGAAAAGTGAATCGATAAGCGATGGTTTCAACTTCCTTTGTAGACAACATTCAAAATACAGTACAGTACACACTGCTGTTGCCCAACAGTGTGTGAGGTTAGGGAACCCAGGAATGTGAAATATGAGGTTAGGGAACCCAGGAATGTGAAATAAGTAGGACGTGGAGGAGGGGAGGACTCCCAACGAGCCGTTGACGGAATTTGAGAAAATGGAGGAGAACCATGGAAATGACATGAATAAGACAAGACGATGTTAGAACCCTGCTGGTCACCACCGACTTACCGAACCAGTGGTCCGCGTCGTCCGCCTGGTCGAAGTCCTTCAGGTCGGTGACGTGGGACGGGGCATCGAACTCATAACCGTCTTCAACTGACTCGTTTGACTCCATGTTCAGTGGTCAGCGCCCTACGATTAAAACAATACTCAGAAGTCATGCATCGGATGGATATATATATTTAAGACATATTTAAGAGATATATTTAAGATATATTTAAGATATATACTCAAGACAACTCTTCGTGGGCAACCGATGCTAATCGCTTTTCATTATTAGCCATTAGATAAAGGGCAATATTACGGATCTTTCCTAAATCTGTAACTTCAGAAAGCACTACAGAAATGAGTACACAAGGAGACAACATTTCCATGAATAATGTTAAAAACTTACCTAAAAACGACTAAGTCCAATCAACCTCGCGGCTGTAAACACACAGCTCAACAGTTAGTCCCGAAAACGAGCTCTCTTACGTTTGTGTTTAAATTACTACCGTCACTTTTGAACCGTCCAATCACGAACGTTTCACTCGTGGTGCTCGCACGCTATTGGTTGCGTTGAGGAGCGGCGACAGGAACAATAATGTCACGTGACAGTGAAACGTGGGGGAGGAGCCGGATGTGACGTTTATTATGGGCGTTCCCGGTTTTAATCGGATATGTCTGTAGTTCATATATTATACATATTATACATATTATACATATTATACACATTATACACATTATACATATTATACACATTATACACATTATACATATTATACATATTATACATATTATACATATTATACATATTATACATATTATACATATTATACATATTATACACATTATACATATTATACATATTATACATATTATACACATTATACATATTATACATATTATACATATTATACATATTATACATATTATACATATTATACATATTATACATATTATACATATTATACACATTATACACATTATACATATTATACATATTATACATATTATACATATTATACATATTATACATATTATACACATTATACATATTATACATATTATACATATTATACATATTATACATATTATACACATTATACATATTATACATATTATACATATTATACATATTATACATATTATAACATATTATACATATTATACATATTATACACATTATACATATTATACATATTATACATATTATACATATTATACATATTATACACATTATACATATTATACATATTATACATATTATACATATTATACATATTATACACATATTATACATATTATACATATTATACATATTATACATATTATACACATTATACATATTATACATATTATACATATTATACATATTATACACATTATACATATTATACATATGGTTATGGTCGGTTAATACCTTCCCATTTCATCTTATTTCTTACACAAGCTCAACGTAATGACTGAGAAACATCAAACTAAAATAGTCTTAAGTATTTATGTCGCACAGACGGATTGACAACATGTAGTTTCTAAAATTATAGTTAGTAATCATAGTTACAAAAATGTCCAACATTAATAGCTGCAGAATAACTGCATTTCGAAACGTTATGTACAAAAAAAGGTCAACCACTTTAGCTCAACACAAATGTACAACAGAGCAAAACGAGGACTAGTGAAGCTAATGGGCCAATTTGTTGTTTTACAAAAAAAAATACTATAAATTTGTTTCCCCCAGGAGGCTAAATATATATTTTTAAAAACCCTTAAGCCCCAGCCCTTCCCCTCATTTTCATAATGTTTTTTTTATGTTTTGCAGACGAAACCGTAGACTGCAGGACGAAACAGAGAAGATAGACCTGTTCGCACCACGTGGACCACCAGAGGGCGCTAATGGCGTCTTTCTACTGCACCGCAAGGCAAGAGCCAGCATGCACGCCTGTCCTGGCCCGTTCTTATTATACACCCATGACCCCGACCCGTGTCGTGTTCCCACTGAGTAGGTCTGTGGAAAGTTACCACAAACTACCAGAGGAGTGTCTGGGAGAGCAGGCGCTAGATTTTAATACAACCATACAACAAGGAAAGAAGAAACCAATTAAATCAATCTCTTGATGTTACTCACAAATTTATTTTATTAAGAAAAAAGCACCAAGTCGATGATACATATTAGGCATGCCTTGCTATTCATCTTAGCAGTAGACAAATACGTCATGATCACCCCTTCATAACGGGTCAACAAGTTCACAACAGGTATCACCCCTTTATAAAGGGCATCACCCTTTCATGATGGCATTCACCCCTTCATAAAGGGTTAACTCCTTTAGAATGGAACTCACCCCTTCATAAAGGGTTCACCCCTTCATAATGGGGTTCTCTGGATGGCCCTTGTAACCCGTCATGTGATGAAGGACGCTGGCATTGTAGAGACGCATGCTTTTCTGTCTTTTTTTCCTGCTGCATTCCTAATGCACCTCCGGCTGAA
>OOFB01005997.1:17725-28488 GCA_900323305.1 Trachyrincus murrayi
CACACACACACACACACACACGCACACACACGTAGTGTTAATCAACAAGCCTGGAGTAAAGCGTACGTAGGAGCATGTGGGGCATGTTTGTGTATTAATTTTATGTTCATGACTTTGTTTTCATGTAAGTTTGTGTGTGTGTGTGTGTGTGTGTGTGTGTGTGTGTGTGTGTGTGTGGTGTGTGTGTGTGTGTGTGTTCTTACAGGGAACAGCACCACAGGCACCGTCAGGGTGACTGCCACCAGGACGGCGACACGCACACACAGGATCAATGTGTCCAGCGGGTCCACCTTACTGTAGGTGTGCAGGAGCTCAGCTTCCGTGTTGACTGTGGACGCACACACACACACACACACACACACACACACACACACACACACACACACACACACACACACACACACACATACACATAAACACACAAAATAAATACATACACAGAAGCAGAGGAAGAAATGATAAAAAGAAATGATAAAGATAAAAGATAAAATATCGATATATATATAATATATATTTATATTGTGAAACAGTGGGTACCGTAGAAGGTGAGATAGCCGAAGACGGCGGTGAGGAGGTACATGATAAACATGGCCAGGATGGAGAGGTTAGCGATTCCCTGCATCCTCCGCTTGGTCGGGCTTCATGTCAGACAGACAGAAAAACACAGTTTCAAATATGCATTGATATGACAGTGGTTTAAAAATATTATATAATATGAAAATATGATACAATTATTATTTAGGATTATCATTTATAACAATATTAATAATTAGTATTACTGTTTGTATTAATATTTGTATTTATGTATTTATTATTATTATTATCATTATTATTATATATACTAAAGTATATGCAATCACATCGTTGAGTGGGGGAGAGTGATGAGGCTGAAGAGAGAGTGGGGGAGAGTGATGAGGCTGAAGAGAGAGTGGGGGAGAGTGCTGCGTCTTACTTGCGGAGCTCTGTGTAAATGGGCAGCACCTCAGGGTGGCACACGAAGGCAAACGCCAGGATGGGGATGGTATACGCTGTCTGAAAGAGAACATAAGAAGCACCGTGGGCTACAGGAAACTGTCAACCGCTCAGGGTTTCAAGTATAAGAGACATACAAAATAAACATTGCAATATAATCAATTGAAAAGGAAACGATCTCCCGGTGGCACCCAGGCGGGTCGATCATAATGGAGGAGGCACATGGAGCTGCGTGAACCGTAGTCCACAGTTTAAACCAAGCCAGCTGGCAAGGTGCTTGTAATGGGATACAGGAAGTAATGGACACCTGAGGGTGGGAGACACCCCCCCACCAGCCTACAAATAGCTTGTGCCCGTATGCGGTCGGAGCCATTAACCATCTAGTGCTTTCCATTAGTGGGGTGAGACACGTCTGTCCGCTAATGAATGCCATACATGTACAGACAATGTACATGTTACATACATGTACAGGCGCCTCGTATGTTACAGGCATGTACAGACGACTCGTATGTTACAGACATGTACAGACGACTCGTATGTTACAGGCATGTACAGATGCCTCGTATGTTACAGACATGTACAGACGACTCATATGTTACAGACATGTACAGACGCCTCATATGTTACAGGCATGTACAGACGCCTCATATGTTACAGGCATGTACAGATGCCTCATATGTTACAGGCATGTACAGACGACTCGTGTGTTACATACATGTACAGACAATGTACATGTTACATACATGTACAGACGACTCGTATGTTAGAAGCGCACAACAAACACAAGCCAAAAGCATTTGATTTGAGTGGACTGACAGCAAAAGAGGAAAGTCCACATTCAAATAGTCAGCTTGAAGGGGGAACCATGATAGCATATTCTGCATTTTTCAAATCAGGTAGGAGATACTTTTGAATGTATAAAATCTATAAAACTCTGTTGAAAAGGTGAGGCCTTTGAATGGGTTTGTGAGGATGCAGCAGGGGTGTAGTGAGTGGCTCTGACCTCCTGGTTGATGGTGAAGTATTTGGCGGTGCAGGTGTCTTCAGGGATGGTGGTGTTGATGGAGAAGTTACCGAAGGCCTCCAGCGGACAGGCGATGTTGAACCTCTTGTAGATGACCTGACATTTGAGACGGAGGGCGAGAGGTTTCAACGGACAGAGATATTAGAGAGAGAGACAGAGAGAGAGAGGAAGGATCTGCAGATACACGTCATTAAGGAGCAGGTAAAGGGTTTGTTTATCTTGCTCACGAAGGCCTACATGTTGTCCTAACCACTGCACTAACCTCGTAGGGGAGCGTTGAACATACAACATGCACCCTTATAATAGCCATAACGATATGTAATAATCCATTTCTAAGATACAAAACCAATTTCAGCTAAGCTTGCGGGCCTAGAGTATAGCAGCATCCCATAATAATCCCTCACCGAGGAGAGGAAGAAGACCATGCAGGTGAGGGAGAACCCACTGGTGTAACCCAGGTAACCTGTAGGATGACATCATATAATCCAGGTCAGTCCTCTGGCCAATCAGAATGCTCTGGGCTTCAGACATATGTTGAATACAATCAAACTTTGAAGCAAATAATTACATTATTACATAATTACATTGTAACATTATTAAATAATGACATTATTACATAATTACATAATTACATAAACACATCATATATAATATAAATACCAGATATCATTTATACTCACCGAGGTGTTTCATCAGCGCCAAGGGGAGGATGATGGACACACTGACGATAATAATCAGGTAGTTCCCATTCATGTACCAGTCCCTACACACACACACACACACACACACACACACACACACACACACACACACACACACACACACACACACACACACACACACACACACACACACACACACATACACACACACACACACACACACACAGAACACACAAAACTGCATATTTACATGTGCAAAATAGTGTAATCTAACTCATCCACTCTGGATAACTAAGAGCACTTTGGATTGAATTAGGTTTTGAAATGTGTTCATTCATATGAACACATATGAACTCATAGAACTGTATGACAGGACATTTTCACATCACATCCACCAACAGAGATATGTCAACACCTCCTGCCAAAAGCTATTATGAGACTCATGACATGAGACAGATTCAGGTTCACGTTCAAGACAGTAAAACACAGCCATGATGTCACTGGATGCACACTTCAGACAGATGTGTGATGTGTGATTCGTTTTTTGACAGGAACTCACCCAGAGCTTGATGTCTGTCCCAGGAACGCCTGGATGACCAGGGGAAGTTCATATTTCACGATGAAAAGGTAACTGGACATAGCTGAGGAGCACAGAGAAAAGCCCGGGCTCAAACTCATGGAAACAACCATTTAAAATGTTCAAAACGCTTCAACTGACAAAGATAAGATAAGATTGTACTTTATTGATCCCAGACAGGATGTTTAGCAAGGTCAGTACAGGACAGTAGTACAATTGAAGTATTATTACCCTCTTGTTTCACACATCATATATACAACAATGTGGTGTAAATGAATACAGGCATAAATCAATGACTTGTGTTTATGGTGCCATATTGTGAAGACGAAGAGTTAAGGAGTGAACAAACACAGAAGCTAAGGTCAAGTTACAAGAGGAACAACGGTTCTCTGAATGCCTGCATCATGAATGGATGACAACATGGAAAAACCCACTAGGACACATGGACGCTCTCTCTTTTTCTCTCTCTCACTTTTTCTCTCTCTCTCTCTCTCTCCCTCTCTCTCTCTCTCTCTCACTTTTTCTCTCTCTCTCACTCACTTTCTCTCGCACTCTCTCTCTCTCTCTCTCTCAAGCATCTGTTGCTGAGGTTGAAGGATATGTAGGCTACGCTATCACAGTGATAACGCAAGAGTGGGGTTGGCAGCACAGGGTGTGGATGAGGTGGTCAGCCATTAAGGTGAGGTCAGCCAATAGGCCAGGAAAAAGGCTCAGAAGCAGCAGTATAAACATGAGGTTGTCCTCAACCAATCCCAGCCCAAGAGAAGACTCTAGGCTGCTTATAGCTCTAACTATTTCATGATTCAGCAGACTTGTAGATTTGCTTTTATCCAAAGTGACTTACAGTGAATTTTAGATACATGTCATTAAGGAGCAGGTAGAGGTTAGGGCCATCCTAATAATAATAATAATCTAGTATATATACATGTCTCATACTCCATTCATCTCCATTTCACATTCCCTCTGTGCCTTGAATCTCTGGTAGGGGTGGAGGTGTGCCTCAGCTCTGATCCTCCTCACCGATTACCTGCACCAACAACCACACCAACAAGCAGCAACTTACCGCCGATGTTGTGAAGGGTTATGATGACACCGGCAACTATTTTTCCCGGTTGCCCAAAGGCACGAAGACCCAGTTGCTCGTAGGCGCGAATACCTGAACAAACACAGAGGATAAATATTTACACACACACACACACACAGAGCACAACACACACACACACAGACCGAGGATAAATATTTGATAAGATTGGAATCAGAGGGTCAGATATTTACACACATACACAGAGCACAACACAACCTGCAGTCTAGAAACTCTCCATTTGAATTAGTTCATATTTAGTCACTTTGAAGACTTTTATCCAAAGCGGCTTGCAGTGAATCATCAGGAGCAGGCAGGGGTGACCATCTTGCTCAGGGATGTCCTACAAGTCTACGAACATTGTGGTTTGTACCCAGAACCTTACGTTCTGGGTACTGCTCTTCATGACGTCCTGCTTCCTACATTTCCTCCTTAAGACCTCAACAAAGACTCAGTTTGTGTCTATGTGACCGCCATGTGATTGAGGACTGTGGAGCGCTAGGGGGTGAAGACTCAGTGTGTGTGTGTGTGTGTGTGTGTGTGTGTGTGTGTGTGTGTGGCCGGCATGTGATTGAGGACTGTGGAGAGCTAGGGGGTGAAGACTCAGTTTGCGTCACAAGCCGGTGTAGAGGAGAACTCACCCACTACTCCAGCGCTGCGCAGGAGAAGGTGAACAGAGTAACTGGACAAGGAGGCAATGGCCGTCAGAAGGATCCTGCGGCGAGGAGACAGATAGACTTGTGTCTGAATCACAGACAGCTCAAATCTCACATCGGTGAACAAACAAGCAAGACAAATAGCCGGAATGTGTATTCCGGAGCATGGACAGTCCAATTCATTGAATTGCTCTGTGTAACTTGTTGAAGGTCCAAGGCCAGCGCCTTGCTAAAGAGCATCGCAAGGAGTATGAGGCTAGAGGTCACTATATCATTTGAAGGTCCAAGATGAATGCTCACAGAAGGCCTTGCACAGCGTTTCTATGAGCATTCACCTTGGACCTTCATGGACCTTCAGATTACTTCTGCCCTGGAAGTAATTTGTCTCATTTTGGAGCCACTTGTATCAAACGCGACTTGAACAATGAACTTGTATACATCATTATAGAGCAGGTAGGGATCAGGTATCCTGTTCAAGGATGAGTACAGTTAGGCTGTGGACATGGGGGTCATCCCAGTACCTTTTGGCTGGGACTAGACCACCTTCAACACTGCTGCCTCCCCCCAGACCTGCAAAAGGTCCCCAGAGGACCCCCAGGGACCAGAGAGATCTAATATCTAAGGTGGGATTCCAGCATCAGGAGAGAGGCTGGACTGGAGGGACTCATGCCAGGCCAACTGCTGGTAAACCAGATCCTCCAGATCCTCAACGCCCTTCCAGGCCAAAAATAAAGTGTGGCCCTCGGCCAATGAGATTCCAGCGCTGCCGTGCTGGTGCCACGCTGGGTCCATGTGGTCATTCGGGGTCATCAAAAGAGTCCGCCCTCCTCGCATCTACTCTTTCCATCTACTGTTTATGTGGAGATAAGGTAATGGAAAGGAAATCTCCTGCATCTCCATATTCTGTCTCTTATCATGGAAATGTAGATCTCCATCTTGTATACCTCTGGCATTGAGATGAATGTGGACAAATACCTCTGCATGTTCTCCTTCCTTAGTTGTGTGTGTGTGTGTGTGTGTGTGTGTGTGTGTGTGTGTGTTTGTGTGTGTGTGTCCTGGCCCAAATGTTCATGGTATCAGACCAAAGAGATCACACATGGTATTCTACACAGTACCATCGGCCCGCTATGAGGTATCACAGACCAGTGAAGCATTCTCTGGTACCTGTGCGCTGCATCTCGGCCCGGAGACGAATGGAAACGGATCCGAGGCCGATTGTAAGTCATGCGCTGAGTAGTTGTGAGCGTCAGAGTGAGGAGCCGTGGGCTGTTTGACCAGGCGGTCGTATAGGTTCATTGGAACCATAAACTTGCTGAACTCCTGGTGTGTACGCTACTGCATCCTCACTCATAAGTCACATAGCACGTCTGTTACTTCTTGTTGTGAGTGAGTGTAGCAGACTATTTATCTGCTCTGTGTCATGCCGGCACTGTGTTTACCTCCAGGGCTTCCATACCAAGAAGTCGATTCCAGTGTCATTTTGGTCAATTACTAAGAATATCACAGTGGGTTTGATTGTTGAAGGATGATAAAAAGAGGTTTATGTGAAACCTGGAATATTTAGCACACGGGTGCCACAAAAAAAACTAAAAACGCTTCCTGCCTTTTGGACAAGGATTGCACAATATTTTACTTTACAGCACAGTGCTTCTCATTGGTCTATTTTGGTCATTTTCTTTGGTCTCATTGGTCCACTGAGGTACAGACCACACATGCATGCATATTTGTGTGTGTGTGTGTGTGTGTGTGTGTGTGAGTGTATATGTGCATCCATGTCTGTGTTTGTGTGTTTTCTGCATGTTAGTGTGTGTATCTTTCTGTTTGGCAGGGTCTCATGTTTGCCCGTCTCTCTGTCTCTCTGTCTCTCTGTCTCTGTATGCGGGTGAACGCGAGAGGCTGGTACTCACAGGAAGAGGACGATACCGGTGTTGGACATGGCGTAGGACAGACCCAGGATCCCACTCCCCATGATGGCGTTACTCAGGTTGAAGGCGGACATACCGAACGAGGTCTTGCCCTCAAACTGTCACACACACATAAAGAGTAGCTTCAATAACATTCAGGGAAATGATCAATAAATGATCAGTCATTTGATAGTCATTAAACACATGCACCTAACTGGCAATGAAACCTATAGATATGAATGGAATTGAATCGTTGAATGATTTTTAGACATATTTTTAATGTAGGCTACTTGCTTTAACATCTGGGTTCACTTTCACACGCTAAACTCGGGTATGTTTTAATATTTTGTAACTGTGATTAAAATCGAATCCAATGAAATCGGACTAGGTCCAGGTTTGACCAATCGTCACTCACGTCGGTGAACTGCGGTTTCTTAAAGCCATCGCTCTTCTCTGGGAGGAAGGACTCCTCCTCCGGCTGTGTTCTGAAACAGACGTCTACCGTTAACCTTAACGTTCAGCCACACGACAAACGAGACGCAGCACAGACGTTTATCAATCATTTAACTGCCGAGTAACCAAACACCACAAATCAAACCACAGCGATCTGCCAAAAAACACACAAATTATGCAACTGGTGTTGCCGATCGGCGCTGTAGCCATTGGCTGTTAACATCCCCTGCCTCCAGTATGAGCCAATCAGAGACAAGTGCTGTTGTTCACTAACAGTGAGTTCATCAAGAGATTGTGATAAACCTGACATTTTATGAAGCTTTTTGCTTACTTTGGTAAAGTTGACTTTTTGTTGTTGTTATTATCACTACTGTGTGTTTTGGGGTGTAGATGACTCTTGCCTTGTCACGTTTTTCTACACATCTGATAATGAAACACTTAAACGTACCCCTTGTCCAGTGTTTCGTATTCATGGTGGCTACCATTAGCCATCTTCTGCATCTCCATGCTTGAGGCGCTGGTGCTTCTTGGTGGGTGTCAGGGTACGGTTTCTGTTTCAAATGAAATTAATTAAAATAGAAACAATTAATTCCACATTTGGCATTTTTCACAAGCAAGTCACAAACACAGGGAAGAGATATGCTAGGGGTTGCACGTCTTAAAGCTACCAGTGTTGGCACACGCCGTTAATGTTAACGTCTTACACACATCTTACATTCCCTGTGGTTCTGGAGAACCCGAGCTCCTCTTAAACCCCTGGTCAACTTTAAATAGCCAGTAATGGACTGCTATTAAAGTAAAATGTGCTTCTTTGTTTTTTTTTTACTGTATCCTAGGTTTGGCATTACTGCAATCAAATGCAGCAATAAAACAAAGAACATAATCTTATGTTTGTAAGAGGCCCATTAAACACGATGAGGAGGATGCAGTACCACACCAAAGGTACATGTACATGTAATACATATTCAATTATATGTATTTATTCATATGTTACTGATAACTAATCCACGTTGTCCTGTTGATTTACGTACATATGCAACCATAGGTTTTTACAGCGAGTTAACTATTTCATCTATTATTATATATGTATATATATATATATATATAATTATATATGTATATACGTATATGTTTCATCTATTATTATATATGTATATATATACTTCTGACACTGGTTTTATTCAGCAGAACGGTGGGGTGAGGACAACGAGGCGTGGACAGGGCTGGGAACACCTCGGTCCTCATAACACACGCACGCACACGCACACGCACACGCACACACACACACACACACACACACACACACACACTTACAAACTGAGGACTGACACCAGCTACTAACTACAACTGGACAGGGTGTAGAGCAGCCATAGGAATCAGAGATACACGGTTATCACGTTAAAGGGAACATACAGTTGTTTGTTTGCATTTTGGTGCCCTATTATGCGTATGCACAACAAATGTACGATTACTATTCACTATTTTTGTTATTTAGCTTTCATCCAAAGCGACGTGATTTCAGTTTACGAAGGAGCAGCTGGGGTTTAGTGAGGCTTCTTGCTCAAGGACATCGGGGCTCGAACCCAGTACCTTTCAGCCGGGAGTCGTACACCCTATAGCCACTACACTATCCCGTATATATAGAACTTGTGTGCTTAGTCCAAAGATTGGAGCTAGTAGTTATATTCAGTGTTGGCAGCACTTTTAGGAAGCACTTTCTTGGAAGAGGCCATCGCTGGGGAGAAAATCTGAATTCACTCCAGTAAAAATAAGCACTCACTAATTTACATGTCTGTTTGAAGAATGTCCACCGAACTCAACCGGGGACTGAGTTCGTCCCGACACTCGATATATTTTTCCTACGCAGGACTCGAAAAGACGAAGATGGCTGCGTGTGTACACTTTTTTAATCGTTCACTTTTGGGTGAAATGCAGATGCGTAAAAAACAACACATCCTCAATACAAAATGAGTAACCCTAACATACAATATGAGTACGCGTTTTTACCGTTGGAAATGTATCATCCATACACTCATCGACCCCACCACGACATCTCGCTATCCGGTCGAGACAAGGGACGTTTTACACCCGTTTCTACGCTAGTCACACACTGGTAGGAAGCCCCATTGTTCTGACCGTGATGAAACAACCATACTGCTTTCAATGCCTGGCCAACAGTGGACAGTGTAGACGTTCATACACCGTGGAACTACTTATCCTGACCTTTGAGCTTCTCTTCCCAAATGGCTTGATATTTCTTAGATATTCCTCCATATTTACCAGAAACTTTAAAGAAATTGTGTTTCATACACAGAAAAAAACAGGGAACAGGAAATTGACCTCAAAGTTTGAAAACAACACAACTGGAAGGTGAATTAAAAACGACAATTCTGCTCTTGAACAGAACTTTTCCACCAGTTGTATCTGGCTAAATTCATCCAGAGTGTTTCAGAGTCTGTGATATTCGCAGCAGAGTGGTGAGTCTAAGTATAGCACAGGTCAGACAAAACTGTGTGGAATGTGCCAGAGATTGGATTTCAATTTGTCTTCAGGTTGGGTAATGGATGTAGTGAGGAAAAGTGACACACACACACACACACACACACACACTTTGCTGGAGAGTAGAGGAAATTTCTACTATGATCAGAATGAACACCACTATGGTCCTGTAAGCTCCGGTGTATTTCAGGTCTAACTTGATAACTCCCAACTCTCTATTCCAGGTCGGCCAACTCATCATTTAAAATAACCTCCCTGGAATAGACAATCATGTATAATCAAGTTGTTATAGGAGCCAAAGTCAAGAGCCCGGCACTGCTGCTAAAAGCCCAAACCTCTGCTTTTGGAAGGCTCTGGTATTTAAAAGTTGAGCAAACCTGACCCATGTTGACACAACCAGCAGGAGAGGACATGTAGGTTGTGCTGTGGGGGAGGCGGGGAACACTACTGTGTACAGGAAGGGGGAGGGGGTTTCCAGGCTGTTTTCTGAGCAGCAGACCCTGACCCATTCTGCAGGCATGGAGAGACGTGTAGATTTACACCTTATGTAATATTGTCCGTTTTCGTGGGGCACTGCTGTGAGCGTCGCTTTGCAGATTGTAGCGGCCCTTACTGACTGACTTACTATCTACAACTTACTGACTGACTTCTATCTACAACTTACTGACTGACTTCTATCTACAACTTACTGACTGACTTCTCTCTACAACTTACTGACTGACTTCTATCTACAACTTACTGACTGACTTCTATCTACAACTTACTGACTGACTTCTCTCTACAACTTACTGACTGACTTACTATCTACAACTTACTGACTGACTTCTATCTACAACTTACTGACTGACTTACTATCTACAACTTACTGACTGACTTACTATCTACTTACTGGGAACGTATAGGCGGAGTCAGGTCATGCTACAGCAAACTGTAGT
>OOFB01006000.1:3007-13523 GCA_900323305.1 Trachyrincus murrayi
GTGTGTGTGTGTGTGTGTGTGTGTGTGTGTGTGTGTGTGTGTGTGTGTGTGTGAGCTCGGAGTAAAATAAGATCAATCAGTTTTGTATTTTAATTGGTGCTGTGTCTTGTGCATTGTGGCGTTTGAGGATTTCCCAGAATGCCCTTGGGGAGAAGTTTGCCTCAGTCCTGGAGGACAAGGGTGTTCCTCAGGGCAGACATTAAAATAACGCTTCTCTGACTCAAGACTAATGTCTCTCTCTCACGTCTCTCTCTCTCTCTCGAATTCAATATAACTTTATTGGCCTGGAAAATAAACATTTTGCCATGCAGCATTAACATCTCTCTCGCTAGTATCTTTCACTTTTTACTTTTTTTCGCTCTCGAGTTCCAAGATCTAGAGCAAATAAATAAACATGTTGAGACAGTTTTGTTGACCAATGTGGTCGTAAAACATGTATCTGCATATGTGTGCCTGCAGATTTCTACCACTTTCATTCATGAACAGAGAATAAGGAGAACATTATGCTGAATGAGAACCATGAGGTGATGCATTCTGCAGCCGTGCACCCAATACATCAACACCACCCATCACCCAATAACACCACCCATCTCCCAATACATCAACACCACCCATCACCCAATACATCAACACCACCCATCACCCAATAACACCACCCATCACCCAATACATTCAACACCACCCATCTCCCAATACATCAACACCACCCATCACCCAATACATTCAACACCACCCATCACCCAATACATTCAGCACCACCCATCTCCCAATACATCAACACCACCCATCACCCAATACATTCAGCACCACCCATCTCCCAATACATTCAACACCACCCATCACCCAATACATTCAGCACCACCCATCTCCCAACACATTCACCACCACCCATCTCCTAATCTGGGACCCAGCAGTCCTACTATGTTACAGCAGAACTTCACAGAGCCTGGGCTGGAAAACTAAAACTGAAAGGGGTGGAGCTACGCCTTGTTTCCTGTTTGGTTATGGAGATATTCTACCGAAGAGAAACTCAAGTGGATGAAGCTTTCAGAAGGGGATTCTAGTATAAATAAATAAGTATTAATAAATATGTATTTGTACAGTGACCAGTCTACACGGTGTTCATTTGAAACCTTTACAGACACTTTTTTACACCACCCATCATCTCCCAATACATCAGCACCATCACCCATCTCCCCATACATTAACACCACCCATCTCCCAATACATCAACACCACCCATCTCCCAATACATCAACACCACCCATCACCCAATACATCAACACCACCCATCTCCCCATACATTAACACCACCACCCATCTGTCTCTTTTAAATACATAAATAAGTGTTTAGATTCAGATTGAGATTCAGTATACTTATACTATATATACTATACTTAGTAATTACTTTATTCTTTAATTACTTTAATTACTGCTCAAGATAGAAAAATAATAAAATATTATATTATATTAATATTATAAAATAGTGAGTAAAATATGAGGAGAAATATAGTCAGCTGCTGTGGGCATTGGGGTATTGTGTGGTGGAACGAGGGTAATGTTGCATAATTTTCATATTTCCATGATTCACCTCCTCCATCAGCAGGAAACACATTCGGGAGAGTGTCCTGAGAGTCAGAGTGAGAACTCATTCGTCCCCCTGATCATCCATCCTCCCAGATCCCTAAGCAGCGCTACACCTCTGTAAACGCTTGCCCTTCTGTCTTCCCTCTTCGTCACAATGCAACCATCACTGGACAATTTGTCATCCCGTTACGTTCCCCCTACATATATGTTCCCAAGAACGGCCTCACGCCCCGACACAGAGTTCTAACGAGAGCTCTCCGTCCACAAGGTCAACAACAAACTGTTGTGTCTGTGTTCCGTCACGTTGTGGTGTTTCTCTGGCATCTGCAGGGGTTGTCGGTTCAAAGCCCAGGCGATCCTCCTTGCTAAGTGCAGCGGGGGTCCATGAGCAAGACAACCCTAACCCCTAACTGTTGGTTCCCAACCTCCACCAGCGAACTGCTGGCTGCCTCTTGTGGTTGAAATATTACTATTTATTATGTAGTCGATTAGCAGGTGCTCTTATCAAAATGATGGCGATACTGAATTGAACCAATGCACATGTTGACATGCATACACACACACACACACACACAATTGCAACAGGAAGTGTGCTTCCACAATCAACCAGCTGTGTGAAGGAAAACAGACAGCAGACAGGAAGTGCATCACATGACCTGAGTGATAGAGGGGGATGTTCTTATCGTATTGTGAAGGCTCCTCACTCGGGGTCAGCAGGACAATTAACAGTGTGTATAAACAGAGAGGACTCTGGGAACTTTTCTACAGGAAGTCAATAGGACAGCTGATAAATCGGTTGGGGGAAAAAAAAACTGTTGATAAGCCCATAGGACAAAGATGTTCATACACATGTAAACAGGATATGCAGAAATAGTGATTATTTACAGGGCTTTTTTTTTGGTTGTTTCCAGTTACCTTTAAAGAGTCTAGTATTTGGTTATGTGTATGTATTATCACTTTCTCTGTTAAAATCCAGATTTGCGAATAACAAGCACTTGAACATCGACAGGTTAAAGGTCACTTGACTTGCATTTGACCTTTGTAGTTCCTGCATGCTGCTACCTGTGTGTTCCTTTTGTGTGTTGCTTTTAAACCCCAATTAAAGAGGTGGACGTATGGAAAACAGAGGAGGAGGTTGTGAACCAGGGCTTGTGTGGTGGCGTTCACCCATCGGTGGGTGGAGAACAGGGCTGAAACATAAAATGATGTTTGGCAGCAAAGATCCATAGCAACTACATAGAGTGACATCACCCATCACCCAGCCAATAGCCTCTCTCTCTGAACGTTAAGACTGGAGTTATGTTGCTGCCTCAGCGCAGCATCAGCGACTGACCCTTCAAACCCACTCTTTTGTTCCAATGTGCCAAATGAAGAGTTTAATCCCCCGCCATGTTGCCAAGGTAATAGAATGACAGAGGAAGACAGACGGAAGGCCATTATGTCATTAGAGAATCTGTGCAGTACATTTTTTTTTTTAGGCTGGCCGAGACAAATAAAGAAGTTATTTGCGGACAAACCTTTTAAACTATTTGGCTGATCACTGAACGTTCCGCCAGATCACGCCCACCACCTTGAACTTCTGACCAATCACAGCATTGCCGTCATCTGCGGAGATTTGTATACCTCTAGAATCTTTGGAAACCATGACAACTGCATTCCATCCCCCCACCAGGTAAGCATGTAGAATGCATTTTGGTTTCCCCCCAACGATTCTAGAAGGTTTCACCACCCGACTATAAGTAGGCATCGGTAGGTAGGAGGGAGTCTGTATTTTATAATATATACTGTATAAATATCCTCACACCTGACATGGTCTCTCTTCCCCCGTTGCCTGTTTGTTTCCAAAAACGATTTTTAATAAAGAAAAATATGATAAAAAAAAAAACATTTAGATCGAAGTAAGCCACCGAGAAGTTGGAAACGCAATGAAATGAAGGGTTTATTTGATGTGGCTTATTACATCAAGTCGGCAGTGAGAAATAGAAGATCAATAAGGTTTTGGTATCAATTTATCAAAGTAGTTTAGCTGCATGTTCAGAGAGAGAAGCAACATTGGAGAAAATAGATAGTATTTCCATATTAATTATGTTTCTAATACGTTTCACCCTAAATGCAGAGGAACACCGCCTAACAGTGAGCCTGCCTAGGGGGCCCAAGCGTTGATAAATTGGGCCAATAGCAACTCCTGAAGCAGTAACGTTTCTCCATTTATTCGTCTTTTGTTTTTATTCCAATGAATAATATTAGACCAGACTTCCTGCCAGATCGCCAGTTCCACATTAGCTGCAGCGTGCAGCTGTTTTGGAAAATGAATTCTGATGCAGGAGAGATGGCAGAAAGCTCTCGTCTCCTCGGTTATGGGAACGCGTTTGAGTCAACGTCCTGTAAAGTGTTGACCAGCAGACTGTTAGGATGCGTTTATACCATTTGTAGGCTGGGTAACACTCAATACTAAACATGAAAGTCTATCCTTTCCTCTCTTTCCTTCCTACTGTCATGTAGTAACTCATGGCTCACGTACTGCATTTATAGATTACTTGTTTCTATATTTTATGTGAGAGTGCCTGGAAACTTGAGTCAAATTCCTGTTTGCTATGCATGTGTAAAACATGCATAGCAATTGCATTGCATACCAATCTGATTCTCTCAATGAAAGTTTCCTGTCATGCTTGCATTGCATACTATTTATACTGTCAACAAGAGTGACCGCTGTGGCACCCAGCTAGGAAACAGCCAGGCAGCAGGAGAACTTCAACACGTTCATCAGATTTACTGATTATGAGCAAATGCGTCGCCACCTCTGTGAAGAGATTATGCTCTTAGCTCGACTGAAAATTGTACGATACACTATTTGTGGCAGACCGACTTAGACAGATATAACATCGGATAGGATAGGATAGGCAGGCATAGTCTGGACTCGCAGCCGAAAGGTTCTGGGATCAAACCCCGATGTTCACATGCAGTCTACCTGCAGACTGGGTTCAATTTCGGGTTATGAGTCGAGCATACCTGCTCAGCTGAGGAGGTCTAACCCACACCTGCTCATTAACGGCATGTACACAAATTGGATAGAGACTTGATGATGAAAGGGGGAACCATGATGCCCTCCAGCCAGGCAGCGGCACGTGAGCGTACAGAGCGTGGGGTCCCGTCCACGAGGAAATGTAGAACGTAACTTTGCCCTGAGCTAAAGAGCAACCTGAAGCTACACCCAACGCGATGGATTGCTACCCAACCTAGCGGGAGAGAGAGAGGTGTGTTCTCAGGTACACCACTAGGAGATTAGCCGTTAGCCTTCGGTCGACTTCAATGTCAAGTAGAAAATATACAACCTTTTATCTCCGTTGCGGTTTGCTGACCCTTGGCAATAATGGCGGCGACATCTGTTCTGTGTAACGGCCTCCCGCTACAGTCATGCTAACGTTCCCCAGCGTTTGCAGCCCTCATCCGTCATGGGGACTTTGCCTTTGTGTTTGTGAATTCTGTTTCACCTCCACCGCTGCTTTGCTGCATAACTAAGGTATTAGCTGAATATATATCGTGTTTTAATAAAGGGCTCTGCATGGATAGACCCCTGGAAATTAGAAAAAAAAAATGTCTTTCAAATGTTGATCAACGGACACTTGAACGTAACTAAGCATGCTTGCCGTTAAATTTGGTTATAAATGAAATCCCTGCTCAGCACACAAAGGTTTTTGTCACCAAACCGAGACTTTTGAAAGAGCCTCTAAAAATGTGAAGCTATTCAACGTAGATCTTCATCAAACCTTAAAAAAAAAAACGTTTGCATCTGTGAGCCGAGCAGATTGAAAGAGGAGAAGATTATTTAAGATGTGAGAGAAGAGTGTATTTATCTAGGAGATAAAAGAACAGTACGGCTGACTGCGTCTTCATGGCGATATCGCCTCTAGGCATCGCTGGCGTTAACCATCCCCCCCTCCTGTTCTCCAGATGACTCTTCAACCTGCTGATGTGATGAGTACTCGAGTGTTCATACATCACCGCCCTCATATATACAAAATTAAACAGCTCATCTAAAGCTTTTCTCTCTCCGGCATCTGGCGTCTCTTTCGCAAACAAATAGGCTCAACTGGGGTGAAATAAGCATTCATTGGAACGAGGCAGAGTTAGGTGAAGACAGTGGAAGGTTATTCCCAGTGCGGTTCTGATATGATTCATACAGCCAGTCAATAGAGGTCTGCACAGCACATGGAGGTATTGTAGATGAGCGAGTTCTTTCCCCCTCTCTCGCTCTCTTTGGATCGGCCAACTCGTACCTTTACACCGCCCGAGGGGGGAGGATGACTTCATACTCTTTGTGTGGTAATGAGGAGAAATGTGTGAAGTGGGGGGAATCGTTTTCCCAGTTTGCATATTCCACGCACACGCAGGCCAGCGCTAATAAAATAACTCATTTATTTGGAGCTTTGCCGCACCTTAGTGGCCCAAGTCTCTTTATAAAATTTTGAAGTACAAAACGTAAAATCATGACATCATTTGATTGCACATCAAATGCATCAGTTGTTTTGACCAAAAGGCGAATAATGCGTTGTTTGTTTGTCTGTTTGTTGTTAGAAGACACTTTTATCCAAAGCGACTTGAATTCAGATACAGGTCATTAAGGAGGGGTTAGGGGGTCATCTTGCTCAAGGATGCCTACAGGTTAGCCTGCAGACATCGGGGACTGAACCCAGCACCTTTGGTCTGGGAGGCACCCTGTTGCATAATAAACAGAATGCTCTTAAAGGTGCTGTAGGTAAGAAGAGCTGCAATGTGTTAGGAACGCCATAGCCTTCAGTCTTCTCTTCCCTGATTGGTTCGGGAAATCCATCTTGCCTTGTCAATCACAGGTGCGTGAATGCAACACTCCTCAATGACGGAGAAACGTAGGGAGGGAGGGAGCAGAGAGGGAGGGGCTATTTTCTTTGGTTTGTTTAGTTAGTTTGTTTAGCTCTCTTCTGCTCTCTCTTTGCAACCCTCAAATCTTAGCAGTGAGACATCATTACGGTGTGCCATCCACGCAGAGAGCAGGGTTCAGGGAAGCAGAACAACAGCAGACTGAATCATTGTACTGAATCATTGTGTTTTCATGTGCGGAGGTGTTCTTCAACACCGGGTCCAACAGGGCCTTGGTAAGGCTCATTAACCAGGTGGCCGGTGGTTCAGCTATCACAGTTGTAGTATCAGCAGTATTTTGTGACTCATAGTTACACTTGCATGGGGTTCAAACCCGGAACCCTTCAGCCGAGAGTCCACTAAACCATCTTCCTCATTGCTGACGTGCGCTGTGGGACCGGATGCGTTACAGTGGGTGCGTGTATCCATTATAGGGGTTGTTTTGTGTTGTGTGTACACCATATCACATAATACATGATAATAAACTCATGCGTACACGTGGTGGTGTGAGCTCTGTTGATCGCTGATCAGACACTAAACACCAATACACGTGCAAGAGAGGAGAACAACTCACTCCACGCCAGATGAGTCAGGGCTGACGGAAGGCTCTCTGCTTTCCTGTTCCGAAGAGCATTACTGTGCATTGTTGCCGAGCGGCCATCGTAGCTCAACGCCAGCCAGCCTCGGGGCGTCACGTGACACGTGGAGCGCGGCGAGGCGTGGGCTTTTCGTGTTGTGAGAAAGGTGTTGAAAAGCTCTCCACGCTACACGGAGGAACAGAGGAGGACGATAGAGAGGCAGCGCCTGGATTCACAGCCGCTGTTCAAGTGGTCCCGCTCATCTAGTGTGTACCACTGTTGGTTGTTGTTGTTGTTGTTGTTGTTGTTGTTGTTGTTGTAGCCTGGATGTGACACTGCTCTGTCCTGTCAACGAGATATCTACACTTCTTCTTTATTAATACTTAACTTTATTTATTTAAAAATAGTTTTGAAACATCTCACTCTCCTCACCTCTCTACTCTCTGCTACTTAATTTGCATGCGTTTTGGTTTTTTATTGTTTGGTATTTTCCTTGCCTTGTATTTCGTTGCCTTTTATAAAGTGCCTTGAGTGGCTACAAAAGTGCAATATGAATGAAATGTCATATTATTCTTAATACTTGGGGTTTGTGCATTTCAAGTGTAATAACAGCTCAATATTTCTGTTCCTAGTCACAAGATTTGATTTGCTTTTGGTTCCCCGGGGTTAGAGACGTATTACAAAGTACATTTATCAGTGTAATCTGTTTCTTCTTAATTAAATCCACGAAGAGCGATTTAGAAAACGTTGGAACTCTAAATTGCTTTTAATTGAGGCGTGTGTGACACGATAATAAATCAAGTTCTTCATTTCTTCGCTAAAGTTTAAAAAGCTGTTTGGTTCGCAGGCACACGCTGATTCGATCACTGCCTTGTGAAACGTATTATAACATAACTCTTTATTTCACTTTGATTCACGTTCACTTTTAATACAGCATCCTCTTGTTTCAGCAGTCTGTTCTGTTACACACGTGTTTCACAGATTTCTTAATAAGATTCCCACTTTTCTTCAGGGTAAAAACAGGCTGACTCAGCAGACTCTTAGGTTGAATTATGTTGGACCTAGACTGCACTTCGTATCTTGAGATGGAACTATTGCGCACTAATGTAAAAACAAACACTATTTGTTGTTTAGAAACTTTGTCTCACCTGTAAGCCTCACTTGTAAGTTGTTAAATGAGTATCGCCCTTAAATCGCCCACTCATTTGTCACATCCCGGATTGATTACTGTAATGCCCTCTTAACTGGCCTTCCCACCAAACTCCTCAAATAATTCAGAACTCTGCTGCCCGGATCATCACCCGCACCAACTCATCCGACCACATCACCCCCGTTCTCATGCAACTACACTGGCTTCCTGTGTGCTACCGGATTGACTAGAAAAACCTGCTACTCACCTTCAAAGCTCTCCATAAGCTAGCCCCCACCTACATCACTGACCTCCTCCAGGAGTACACCCCCTCCCGCACCCTCCGCTCATCCTCCGTTGGACTTCTAACCATCCCCAGCTCACGCCTCAGCACCATGGGTGCTCGAGCCTTCAGCTGCTCGGCTCCCAGGCTTTGGAACTCCCTGCCCCCACGCATCCGACAGTCTGAATCCATAACAACATTCAAAACCCAACTCAAAACCCACCTGTTCAAACTGGCACACTCACTTTAACTGTACCATGTGTTTATGTGTTATTATGCCCTGTAAGGTGTCCTTGGATGTCTTGAAAGGCGCCTCCAAATAAAATGTATTATTATTATTATTATTATTAAATGATTAGACAGTAGAGAGTGTTAGATTACAAGTTGGGGTTTGTAAGGTTCCTCAACAGGGGAATGAGTCTGCATAAACGATGACGCTTTCACAAAAGCCATGAAGAAGACAGTGGAGCTGCTCTTCCTCTCCATCCTCTAACTCTCTCTTTCGCCCTCTCACCCATCTCTATCTCTCTCTTTCTTTCTTCCTCCCTCTCCCTCTTTCTCTTCTTCATTGTACACTGTACACGTCAGCGCTCAAGAGTCCTGGCTCAGCCAAGGTGACACGCAGCCCAATGTAAATCAATTACAGCCGACGCCGTACCAGGAAATACAATTAGAGCTGTCAACCACAGCTCTCGTTCTCTCACCATCTCCAATTCTATATATGTGTTGTATTCTCTCTCTTCTTGGTCTCCAGCCACAGTATATATCCCTCTCTTCTTATTCTCTAACTGAATTTCTCTGTCTTTCACTCTTTTTCCCTCTCTCTCTCTCTCTGTATCTCTCACTCTGTCTCCATTTTCCTCTTTCCTCTCTCCCTGCCCGGCAGTAGAGTCCTTCTCTTGTAGATACGAGCTAGGGGAGGCCAGGGATTAGATTAGGGTGGGGAAAGAAGAGTTTAATAAAACGCGATAGTTAACCGCGATCAAACGGAGCCCGCATAATGCAGAGGAAAAGAGACGTCTTTCTCCGCAGTGGATTCACACTCCAGGGAATGTATGAGTGAATTACGTTACAGCTCTTAGAATGGTACATATATATATATATAATATAGACTGAGCTCCTAAAATATAAATACATACAACTACATTTTATACAGTGTTCTGCCTGGGAAATTTTTTTATTTGTCTGACAATCAACAAATGGTGTAAACAATGTTTACGCCAGTGTTGCCTGTCTGTTGTGGTTTGTTCTTGATTCACCGTGCAGTCACGTGAAGCTCTGCCTCATCTTCCAATCAACGCGCTCTATAGAAGTGTCCTCTAAGCCAACATGTACCTATATATGTGTATATAGGTACGTGTGTATACGTACGTATACGGACACGTGCCTTTGTTAGGGGATTGACAGGGACCATAAACAGAGTGTTGACACACACAGTTCAACCCAGAGCAGTAGATCAAAAGTCAGTGTGTGTGTGTGTGTGTGTGTGTGTGTAACAGCACAAGATACTAACATTGAGGAGTCTCGTTTTACTTACTTACTCTTGCTTTTGACATATATTTAAAATTTCCAATGTCCCTGTGCAACCATGGATATTGCACAGTTTATCACAATTAAGCTCTTAATCTATTAACAAGCAATTAATGATCAGGGTGGTGTCTTTAACAAAGCCCATCGGACTCTTAAGGGGTTTTGTAATCAATATGCCAATCGTCAGTAATTCACGTCATCGCGAAACACGTGGAACAAACCGGTGCACCGTGAAGGACGTGTGGACAGGAAGCAAAACCAAATCCACCTAGAGGATGAGATTCATAAAAAACCTTTCTTTTCATTCGTCAACTACGAATTAGTCTTTGTCGCCGAATGCCAAAAGCTGTGACTAACGCGGATATGAGTGCTCTTTAAATGACTCATTCATAACAAAAAACGATTTCTAAATGGTCTTTGTTTAAAACCGAAGATGATTCAGAAGCTGTTTTCTCCGTACGTTCGGAGGAGAAAGGAACGGCGGTTTTTTTTTTTTTCCCCCTTTTTTTTTGT
>OOFB01006002.1:13460-33654 GCA_900323305.1 Trachyrincus murrayi
AGAAAAAAAAAAAAAAGAGAAAAAAAAAAAAAAAAAAAAAAAAAAAAAAAAAAAAAAAAAAAAAAAAAAAAAAAGAAAAAAGAAAAAAAAAAAAAAAAAAAAAAAAAAAAAAAAAAAAAAAAAAAAAAAAAAAAAAAAAAAAAAAGAAGGGGGGGGGGGGGGGGGGGGGGGGGGGGGGGGCAGAGAGATTCACGTGGACACGCTATATGCTAGTTTGTGTTGATTTCGGTTTTGTTTTTGTGTGTAGTTTGTTGTTTTTGGCGGTTGATAATAACAGCAATAGGGGCCTATGAGCAGGGCAGTCTTTCACAATGTATTCACGGCGTTCCCTTCCCACCCTCCACAGACAAGGATGTGAATGTTATCATCTCCCTGTCACAAGCCTCCCTCTACGCCCGCTCTCCTTCCCTCTTTGCCCCCGTGCGTCTCTCCGTCTGTCCTTATCGATGCGCTTGCTGTCAGAGTCGGGGCGAGGAGGGTGTGACTGGAGGGAGAGAGGAAAAAAAAAAAAAACACCTCAATACAAAATAGCCTTCAGAATCCCCCGGCCCTCCCCCCGGTGAAAAACAAACCCACCCTGACACGCTCATGGCTACGGCTCCACTATATCACCGGGTGTCAGGGAGCGCTTGATACGAGCCGTTGGATTTCTGATGGGGTTATTTTCACACGGGGCTTCCTTGACAGTGTCTATTTCCCCTTTCAGCGTTCAGCGTCTGACCCTGAAGAAAGTGGATTTTTTTTTTCCGCAGGCCAATGCAAACAGGAAAAAGCTGTGAGTGGTTTGATCCATTTTCATATTTCATATTCAGGGTTTTGGTTTTGTTTATTTGTTTGACTTTGGACTTTATGCCTTTGTTATGTTAAGAAGAACTGTTGAAAGCCACTGGTAAACAACGGCAAATAAGGCCTCCCATGACATTTTCAGGTCCATTCAAGAAGTATTTTTGTCTTCTCACAAATCAACACAAACACATCTTTTTTTAATACAATTGAATTTACATTTAGCAGATGCTTTCATCCCATATTTCTGGAAAAGGGTGACAACAATGAGGATATCCATATTGCAGGGTTTCCAACAGCTGTCTATAGGCACAGCGCCTCCGCTAAATGACCGACCGCCGCTACCAACAAATTAACTTCTCACAATACGACGACAACGTGCGCTTCTGTTCATGTCAGCATCTGCATTCAATTTGACAGAAAATATAGGCTACTATTAACCTAATATACTATAATATATGGTAATATAACACACCATAATTAATATAATACATCCATGAAGCAAACAGCGGCCGGTCTCTGTGGAGACGGAGAGCTCCGTTCTGTCTGATTATTCACGTCCGATCACGACAAAACCCCCGTCGATAAGGAGAATGTAGAAGCGTTTGACTGATTAAACATGTTAAATGCATGTGAATGATGCGTATAGAACAAATGCGGCACCGTGAAATTTAGCAGAACAGCAAAAATGTACTACTGAGTACCGACGGAGAGAATAATTTTCACTAAGTGTAGGCGATATCCCTGCCTGTTGTGATTCAGGTTTTCTTTTGTGTAGGCCTACGCTAATGTCCTTAAAGCACACAAAGTCCTTGCCATGCTCCACTTTGTGGCAATAATGAGATGCAATTTTGATGATGGAGTTATAAGATAGGACTTTCATTAAGCTTAAATAAATCAATTTAGGAAAGCACAATTAAAATTACCCAGCTATGAAGAATTTGAGCTAGCACACATATTAGCAATCTGTAATTAAAGCGAAATCTGAAACCTGGTTAGTAACGCCTCATTAAGTTTCAGGAACCGCTTTTTGAAATGTGAATTCTGGGTGGGTTCGTAAGTGCACCGCTGATAAAAGTGACTATTCTAAATATAGGCATTAATAGCATTAGTTGTTTGATCATTTGACTCCTCATTTGGAGGAGCAGGGGAAGTGTATTAATGATTCACTGAGGGACCCTGAACCGGAACAGTTATATATCTGCTGATATATATCTATATATATGCCTCAAACCCTATTATTCATATTAAACAAAATTGTATCCAGAAAATACTTGTACTTGTTTCACTCACTCAGTGATTAATACAGCAGTTTACCATCATTTCGAAATCATGCTGCAATCCACTAAATAAAGACTCACTCACTAAATAAAGACTGACATACCCTTTTAAGATTCAGGAGATTTTGATTCCTCATGTGCTTTTATGAATGACAATTATATATATTTTTCTATATTTTTTTTTTTCTATACATATTTTTTACAGCACCCAGGGCTAATTCAGTGATTCCCAGGCTGCCATACAGACCAAGTATGCTGGAAGGACGAAGTGTATAGGCCAATAAAAAGCAAGGACATTCGGTCCTGGCACCCCACCCCCCGGCTCACATCCCCCACCACCCGCCTCCCGTACTGCAATGGAAGAGGAAATGATGCGTTAAACATGGTGGGGCCACTCATTCTATAAAACTGCACTCTGAAGGAGAGAAGACATCAACGGCAAAAAGAAGAAGGGAAAAAAAAAAAAACTGGCAGAAATGACAACTCGTTATTCACATTTCTCAGACATTACGAGCCTGCGCTGCTTTATGGGCAGGCTCTGCACCCGGGCGCTATGATGAATACCCCGACAAATCACGTCATGAAATAGACATGGGACGGTACGACCGGGTGACTAATCAGAATTACCCACCCCGCACTAAGAGGAGGACAGGACGACTAGTCATTTTGTAAATACAAATTCACTTTGGATACAAAGTGGCTTTGGATAAAAGTGTCTGCTTAAAATGACCAAATGAGTGAGCCAAACTATTTCTATTTTCGATATAAGCGTTTGTGGATGGTCTTGAGATGTTTCAGAGTTCCAAAAAAAAAATGGCCCAAAAACAATATATTTCTCAAAGGTCTCGAGGGCTTCTGCGGTATCAAGAGGAATGGCTGAAGATGCTGCAGATAATCCAATTGTTTTTCTTTTGTTATGCTATGAGACCCTTGCAGATAAAGCCTGGGGGGGTTCCTTCACAAATATCAGTGTATAAAACACACACACACAGACACACACACACACACACTGAATGGTATGGGTGAGGCAGAACTTGAATAAAAGTCTGAACGTTGAACTTATTATTGATGAGCTGAACGTCATCAGTTGATGAAATTAGAGTAAAGGGAAAGCAATTGTGTGTGGAGTTTGTGAAACCATTATTTCTGCATATTGAACACAATTGTTACCTCGATGTCAGCATAATTCCAGCGCAACTACAAATAGGCCTACCTCTGTTTGTAAAAATGGACTGGCCACGACGTTGGCCAACTCAAATTTTGCCAAATTCGTCAAGAAGTTGATCCCATTCCGAAGGTTTCTATCACCTATGTAAACAAAAAAAGGCAAACATTTGCAACAATTGGCTGATCTGCTCTTCTTCTTCTCTGTGGCTCCAAGACTCACGGGCAAGCTGAGCCCATCCCTCAGTCTCTCTGTGCGTCAGAAGATGAAGGCGGACAAAATAAATAAGACAATAAATATTCCTAATTGCACGTCTCGAATAAAGCGTCTCGCGCTGTCATGCTGTGCTGCCGTGCGGTTGTACCTTACGGGACTTTAAAGTCATCCATCACCGTGAATAGACGGTGCTATTACAATTACTCTCAAATGCACACCGGGGCCACGGAGGGACCTGGTCATGGCTGGATGCCTATGCAGAGTCCAATCACATTTGGAGGAAGTCAGCTGGCTTCATTAGGCATCGAACACTTCCAGAGACGCCGTTTAAGTGGACTGTGACTTAATAACTACCAAGCTGGCGCTGGCTGAATGTGGGGAAAGAGAAAAAGTATATATATATATGTATATATGTATACAGTATATATTTAAATACAGAGCAGCTCCTCATGCTAAACTGCCAGTTGTAGCACAGCCTGTATGTACATACCGTATGTGCCTGTTTAAAAAAAAAAAGAAGTTGTTTGTGAGTCAGACTGGACAGATTGTATGGTGTCTTTATAGAAGATGGACAAAGCCGGGGTGTTTGTTGTGCAGACAGTGTGTCGGGATCTATTGATTTAGCAGCTGGCTCTTGGCAAAACTGAAAGGTCGTCCCCATAGACAATGCCCTCGTTGCTCCACTGCACTCCAACCATATTTGCGGTGGATGGTATCCCAAAAGAGGTTGTCACCCCTGTGTTTTGTGGCACTTAAACCCAATATACCTATACATCGATTGATTGTAAACTGGAAGATGACCGTCTTTTATCTGGATACGCTTCAAGCTCCAGTACTCACAAAATACAATGTTGTTTTTTGGACTCACTGTGGCACCTTGTGAGGGCATAGTTAATGGAAGGTGGTACACTGCTAAATCTCACATCTGCTCGAGGTAGCATGGGGCCAACCTGATCTTGTGGGGTAATTGCAGGTTCAGTGGGAGGCCTCCATTACGGAGATTTAAGGTTTTTTAAGCGCAGTTTTTTTCCCTTTTAGATCGTCTTGATACACTGTCGAGCGCAGACGGGGAGACAGCGAACAAAAACAACAGATTTTCAATTACCAGGGACAGATGTGACCAATGGTGAACGATGACTGTGAGCGTATCGAGCCTGTCAGGAGACAGAACCAGGAAGCAAACAAAGCGTAGCGGCTGTAATTCTGTCCCAGAGCCATGTTGACTCACCAGGGAGTATCCACGATGGGTACTTCCAAATCTGGCAAACAGCCTCGGTCTATGTTTGACAGGGTTGGGCTACCAGCTACCTGCAATACAATCCCCCCCAAAAAGCTCCGAAAACAACACCTGATAGTGTTAGCGCTGTTCCATAGTATCCATTGAACACACAAGTGAAACCAAGTCCTACAGTGTACACCCAGTATCTTGTTTCTGCAGCCTAAGTTCCTTCATGTCAGGCCATGTTTTGATCATATCACAGCAGTGTTATTCAGATTAAGTCCACCATTCGTAAAAATTATAACATACAAATATACATTTTTGTACATTGTAATGAAAAATATGACATAAATTCAAAAGTTTCTACCACAACTAGGAACTGCAGGGCACATGGAATGGGTCTTTGATGTGATGTACACGCTATATACAGTTAAAGACTTCTAAACCATGAGATGAATTATTAAGCAATGTTTTTCAGTACTGCGATCCTGGCGACGCGCTACGATATTAAAATATTCAATTATAAGTGTGTTTACTTTCCATTCGTATATACGTACATCCGAGCATGTGCGGCATTCACATGCAATATCATCATGTCCCGAATGCATTTGCTTTATCTCTCTGCGACCCCAGTGGTAAACACAAACATGCTTCGTTTCTAGGACAGAGAGAGGGAGAGAGAGAGAGAGAGAGAGAGAGAGAGAGAGAGAGAGAGTGAGAGAGAGAGACCTATTGTGGCGGCAGCAGAGAAAGCAAGATTTGTTGGGCGTTAGCTCAAGCTGTCCAAAGTGTTCAGCTTCATTGAGCTTCAACCAATGGAAACTCCTGGGAGACAGAGAGGTACATCTCACCTGTCTTTTTGTTCCATCCCTTGACTCAGCTCCTTGGTGGCCATTGTTATTCCTTCCTACTACACATCACTGTCACCACGGGTACCTCTAGCTCTGTCGCCATGGTTACCTCTCTAGCTCTGTCATCACGTTTAATGTACGGTAGCCAACTGAGTCGAGGCCCAGTCGAGAAAGTTTCCCTTTTTCTGACATCCAAAGTGGAGAGGGAAACTATGTGTGGACTAGCCGGTAGGTTGGTTAATTAGTTAGGTTGTTGAAATGGTTGGTTGGTTTGTTAATTGTTAGTTAGTTGAATGGTTAGTTGTGAAAGTTTGTGAAAACAAAGCATTTATTTGAACACCTACACTGTATAAACATACAGATTGCCCTTAAGCCCAAACCAACACAGGAACAATATTAAGGAAGGGATAGCTTCGGGGTAGCCAAGGCCAAAATTCACAATCCAAGGCAGAAGACTCTGGTGCTGACATACTTATACCAGGTTGGTACAAATTGCTGATCAGCTACAGGTGATCAGCTACAGGTGACAGTTATATTAGTTTAACAGCCATGGCAGTCATTGGCCGTAACAGTTTGGTACAGACCTCAACAAATCACAACAAGTCATGATTTGAAGTTTTTTCATTGAAAATGAAAATTGTTATGCAAAAATTATCATTCCCACTAATAGTGAATCATATTGCAATCACAATATCTGTCAAAATAATCGCAATATGATTTATTTTGCTATATAGTTCAGCCCAAATCGATAGATTTATTGATCAACGACAGACAGAAAATCCACCTGAGAAGTGAAAAATAAAATAAAGACTACTACTGGTAAACTGTACACATGTACGCTAACCTCCATGGTAAACTACACATGTACGCTAACTCCCATGGTAAACTGTACACGTGTGTGCTAACCGCCATGGTAAACTACACGTGTACGCTAACCCCCATGGTAAACTGTACATGTGTACGCTAACCCCATGGTAAACTACACGTGTACGCTAACCCCCATGGTAAACTATACACGTGTACATGTATGCTAACCCCCATGGTAAACTACACGTGTGCGCTAACTCCCATGGTAAACTGTACACGTGTACATGTATGTTAACCTCCATGGTAAACTGTACACGTGTACGCTAACTCCCATGGTAAACTGTACACGTGTACATGTATGTTAACCTCCATGGTAAACTGTACACTTGTACGCTAACCCCCCCTCCTATGTGCACAGTGCCTCTCGCACGTCAACCTGCTTGTTGCTGGTGGCAGCGATGATTGATGACAGCTGTCAGTCTAGCATCCGCTGCACCTTGACGGCCCAGCAGGAGGCCACCTCTGCCACGCAGCCCAGAGTCCCATCTCCTTCCCCTGGCAAGTTTGACAGACCCCGCATCCCGTCAACGCTGCTGGTGGAGAAACAAGGTCTCAGCCAGCCAGGGAGGGAGGGAGGCAGGTGGGTGGTGACAACAGCTGCCCCTGCTGTACCGCTGTAAAACTTCCAGGGGAGAAGGAGGAGGAGGTGTAGGTGGAGGCAGAACGGTGCAAGCATAGTCTGAGCAAAGGAGCAATCTGTTTTCTTGGAAGACATGGGTGGCATTTAGACACGCAGATATATTCCATCATTGCCTCTCTGCCCGCCGACGTGCCAAATGATTCACTTCAAGGCTTATCAGGAAGGGCAAGGAAGACGGAGAGAGCAATAGAGACAGACCGACTGAAGGCAGTCAGAGAGAAGCAGAGATAAGGCAGGAACCGAAACAGACATGGGTGGAAGGGAGGGAGAAAATCAACACACACCTATGAAACATTCTGCTAATTACACTTTCCACCAGGGGAAGAGTGTCTTTGAATATCATTTGTCAACAAGACTCAGCCACGTTAGCGACTTTAATTTGATTCCGAAACCTTCTTGCCAGTGGGTTCTTAAAAGAGATGCCCCTTGAAGTGTAGGCGCACATTTGCTTGTCCAATCAGGGAGAGTGTTGCAACATACCGAATCTCTGATTCAAAGTAGGACATCAAAGTGGTAGATTTGTGTACTGGTGCATCTATTTCATTAAACATGGAGGGCTGATGAAACATTTTGGACGTTTTCTTTACATGTCTTTGTTCACAAAGGCGGGTGGCCAATGATGAAAGGTGTCATACAAAGTTATACATATATGTTATACATTTGTGGTGGCAAATTAGTCAAAGTTCTTAATAGACTACCTTTATGCAGGTACCTTTATGCTCCAGGTGATGTAGGCAGACATAGATAGATAGACAAGCAGGCAGGCAGGTAAGCAGGTAGGTAAGCCAGGAGGCAGGTGGTTAAGCAGCAGGCAGCCAAGCAGGTAGTATAGCAGGCAATTAAGCAGCAGGCAATTAAGCAGCAGGCAGGTAGCAGGTGATAAAAATCCAGGCCAACAAATATCCAAAAAGTCCTTAAAGTGTTTTAAGTTATTAAAGTTATATAGACTATAACTTGTCCAATTGATAGTTAAATAATGAAAACCTAAGTCTCTTTGTAAAACATACAAGCCACCAGAAGCACAAGATGTTTCCTGTAGTCCTTCAAAATAGAGTCACTGCACTTGACTTTAGTCAATTCAAAATAATAGTCACAATACTTCCTTCAGGATTTTCAATCAAATATGGTTCCTTCAATATATGTTTATATGTTTATGTATATATTTAAAGGATTCCTAATATCCAGAGCAAAGTGACATCTGCTGTTCACCTCAGGCTTCTCCACTGCATACTTCAAAACAAGATTAGTAAGTTACATGGCACCTTGGTCGCCATCTGTTTGCAATCGCCTTGACTTTATAATTCACATCTCTATTGCATGCCAGCTGCTTGTTGGCTTAGAGGCGCTAGTAACGCGTTATACTACCCGAGCATCCACCAGTTCATGGCATGACAAAATTGTTTTCAAGCTATCTTGGGTTGTTTTGTTTTACTTGTGAAGGCTTTCGGGAAAAAAAAACAGTTTTGCCTCTAAAGACTTAAATGTGAGCTTCAGTTCTTTTGCAGGTAATTACAAAGATAAACGACTGGTGGTGAACGTTTTGTTTTTGACGATACTAATGAGAGATGCCCTAGTTGTTTGGTCAAACTTATGTTTCCCAATATGGTGGCATGCCAGTAAATGTGTTGTGTTGTCCAGTCTAGTATAACATAAACAGCCCCATTCGATTCAAATATGACATCCAAGGGAGGAAGGTCCGAGAACAAGCAGACTTTAACGAGCATTAAGGCACAAACATTAAGGCATATACACGCCAAATTAGGACCAATGGACATTTAAAAGCATATGCAGAAGCCCAAAGCAAACGCATCAAATCTGTGATTTGATGGGAAAAATTTTTTTTTTTTTTTACGTGCACAGCATGTTCTCACTACTGTGCTTTTCACAAGGGATTAAACCAAATAAATACAGCGAGATGATGGTGAAATGCAAGCACCGCACAGCATTACAACAGGAAATGTCAGCTAGCATAGCATTAGCATAGCGACAGCTGTAACCTTGACAATGACAATAATGGCTATTAAAATGGAAATAATGATGGCTCCTCCCAGGGGGGAGGGGTTACCATGAGTGATCAGTCTGTGGAAGATTCAGTGCAGAGATTCATAACCCCCCCCTCCCCTCCCATTAGAGCGTAGAAGAAGAACACAACGTAGCCCCTACCTGAGGTTGATCATAAACATACTCAACATAGGATCGGCCCCAGGCGGTGTAGAGGAGGGCTTTGCAAACTCACTCATGCAGTCACCAAGTGGAGCTACTTTTGGCCCACCAAATATTTTGTGATTGTAAAATGAGCTATTCACATTGCAGTGTCATAAAGTGAGATAATGAACATTTCTCTTTGTGTATTCAGTCAAATATGTTCTTTTGTTTTTTTGTATTGTCATACAGCAACCCACTTGGTTTCCTGCTGAAAGCCACTTGAAAACCACTGGCGTACATTGATTTACTGTACTGTAGCTTTCTGTCCTTTGTAAATGTGTGCAGATTCAACAGCATTACATTTATGGAAATTGAGGCAGTTCACACTATGATAACAGTAGGTGTGGAGAGAAATGTAAAATTACATTTAAGTGTTCTGTACTGTGCTGTATCGCTCTCCATATATCGTAATTAGTTGCAGATACATTAGCATTACATTTGTGGAAATTGAGGACACTCGCAAAGATATAAATATTAACCTATGAGGCCTTCATTCACAATGTACTGTTGCTAGCTGGCTATTGCAATTGTTTGCAGATACAATAGCATTGGCTAGCATATTAATTATTGGGCGAATCCATAATGCCGGCTTGTTACAAATGAGTTATTACTGCTCACAATGCTAGCTGGGCTATTAGCAAGTATTAAATGAAATTAAATATTGATGTTTTCTGTTTCCGTGCGCGCCTGGCCTTGTGTAAGTGTGTCCATACGCTGTATGCGCTTGGGCAAACAGATTCTAATGAGGCAAACAGCACTGGGAGTTAAAAACCACTGCCTCGTTGACTTTGAATTGACAACTGGCCCATCAGCGGAGAGAAAATGTACGTCCAATACGCACAATAATACAGAGACTAACATGTGGTTCAGCTGGAAGGTTGAGGGGATGGAGATGAATGGTAACAGAGAGGTCTTGGCAGACTCTCCCCATTGAATCAATACAAATGAAGATGTCCTCTCGATTGAGGCCGGTGGGTGCCAACCACTGTTTCCTGTTTGCTGGCCTTCCCACTGTGTCATTCTGCTGGGGTCTTTTGGGAAGCCAGCACACAAGTAACTAAGTACGGCTTTATTTATGTAGCACCTTTTCAAACCACAAAAAAAGTCACAAGGTGCTTAACAGAAAGGATGCATAACAACAAAAATCATGATACATAAAACCATAACATACAACTATAAAAGAACAGGAACAGGCATATACATACATACATACAGCGGTAAAAACAAGGGGAGTAATAAAAAGCCTGTCTGAACAAGTGGGTTTTAGACCGTATTGAAGGGGGAAGGCGGTTTCACAGAGAGGGTGCCAAGACCTTCTGGTCTTAAGAATCCTCTGACCAGGGGCCGAGAGCTTCTTAGTTAAAAATTCGGCAATATACATTGGGGCAAGACCATGTAAAGCTTTAAAAGTCATTAGAAGTATTTTAAAATCAACCCTTTGTTTCACTGGCAGCCAGTGAAGTGACATCAGGATAGGTCCAGCTGTGTCTGGACCGTGTCAGCGGCCTGGCTGCAGCATTTTGGACCAACCGTAGTCTGGCTAAGGCAGACGTGAGAAGACAATTAAAATTGTTCTAAATTGGAGTGGGATAGAGCTGACCGCATGTTTGAACCAGCTTTTTAATATGGTGTTGAATATAGAGTGCAGGCATTAAAAGCTACAATGGCCTCATTCCCATATGCACACTCACGCATTCCAGCAGGAGCTCGCTGGTTACAGCTCTGAGCAGATGCCATATAAACAGCATTTTGTACCTTCGCATTTCATTTTTCCCCCACACCATGAAAACAAACACTTAGAGAAAGAACTATAAATATGAAGATACAATTGTGTTATAATTGATTGCAATGATTCAAACAATAAGGCTAGGCACCTCAGGCTCAGGGCTAGCCAGCTCAGGCTCTGGAACAGGGTTAGGAAGGTCAGGAATAGGGATAGGCAGGTCAGGAACAGGGCTAGGCAGGTCAGGAACAGGGCTAGGCAGGTTAGGAACCGGGCTAGGCAGGTAAGGCTCGGAAACAAGGCTGGGTAGCTGGAGAGAGAGGCTGGGTAGCTGGAGAGCGAAGTTGGGTAGCTGGAGAGCGAGGCTGGGTAGCTGGGGAGCGAGGCTGCGTAGCTGGGGAGTGAGGCTGGGTAGCTGGGGAGTGAGGCTGGGTAGCTGGGGAGTGAGGCTGGGTATCTGAGTGCCGCAATCCTCTCCGGGATACAGCCCATGAGACGACCCTGGTGCTCAAAAGGTCACTGCCAGGAACGGGTAAACCTCTGCTGGGTTCATCTTAGTTGGTCGGTTCCTTCTGTCACGGCTGGCGCAGGGAGGTGAACCCAAATGCAGACACCAGACTCGGGGTAGGTGCAAAAGGAAGCTTTTCTTTGTGAAAGCAGGCAGACAGAAACAAACAAGGAACCGACAAACTGGGGCAGAAACTAGGGACCTTAAATACATGGAACACAGGTGAACAGAATTGATAATTAACACAGGTGACAAACATTGCACTAACGACACAAAGGGAAAACCAGGTAGTGAGTGGGGTCGGGGCAGGAACGTTACAGCTTGCTGATCACTGCTAAGCATTCCTTGAGGGAAATGTACACAAAAAGGGGAACATTTTAATGTGGTAGAAAGTGTTTGTTTTTTTGTTAGTCATAAGCTAGTCACAAACACTTGAGAGTTGCTGGAAAACAACTATTTACTATTTAGAGATTCATCCAAAGCCATAGTGAATACATATAGAGGGGGTTTGGCCTCTTGCTCCCTTACTACTATTATTTTTATTATTAGTAGTAGTAGTATAATTATTATTGCACTGCCATATGCACGACTTGCATGTGTCTTACTTTTGTACTCAGTGTGCAGTACTGTGAATACACTGCATGCCCTCTTAAAAGAGAAAGATTGATTGCAGCCATCTAGAAGCAACGACGAGATGCTAATCTCATACCATATTAAAACAAATGTATTCTACTTCATTGGCTCTTCGTACAGAACACATAAACACTACATGAAGGAACAGCCTGTAACTCAAAGTCCAAACTCCTAATTCACATTGGATTTCTTATGTTGATTTACGGTGGGTAAAATGTGGGTGATGCAATGTGTGTGCCAGTTCGCTCCCAGAGCAACAGCAGTAGAGTACTGTATTATTTCATAGAAACCATGATCCATATTCTTTCAGACATACACTACTGGCTGGTCTACTAGGTCATCTAGATATTATGATATGATGTAAAGGTCACAACTCCGAGTAAAACATGCCTCCAGTCACCGTAGGGTTAGGGTTAGCCCTAACCCTAACCCCTAACCCCTAACCCTAACCCAACGTTAGCCAGAGACCTGTATAAATAACCCATAGTTGATCAAACTTCTCCCTATTCTCCTGGATTTGTTAACAAACTAGCCATTGACGAGGAGAAGACTCAATAACACAGGGAGGAAATAAGGACTGAGAAAAGTCTCATCCTATAACATCCTAGGAGTAAATATTCCCTCTTTAAGTTTAATGTTGTTAACCAGCTTTAGGGCTCTATAACAGTGCCAGGCGGAACGACAGCCTGATTTAGGCACCCATCAATGTCCTAATTGGTTTCCCCTGGCTCAATGCTCTACTTTCTCAATCTTCCTCTGTGTGTGTGTGTGTGTGTGAGTGAGTCTCTCTCTCTCTCTCTCTCTCTCTCTTTCTCTCTCTCTCTCTCTCTCTCTCTCTCTCTCTCTCTCACTCCAATCTTTACAACCCTTTCACTGAGCCACACACCTCCCCTCTTTCTCTCGCCCCTGAGCCATTTCTTTTCTTTAACTTTAACCTCTTTTATATCGGCCCCGGTGTGACTCTGCTCACTCTGTGTTTGATTAAAAGAAGGGCCGGGTACCACTTACCTCGAGCTTGCCCTCCTCTCTCCCCGAGTCTTCAGCAAAAACAGCACGGCACCCCACCGAGCCGAGCCAAGGACATATTTTATTGTGTCGCTGAGTTTAATCATCGCTGGACAGTTGTTCTGGTGGAATCCTGTCCCCTTCTATTGATTCTGGTAAAACGCGATAACAAACTCTCCCAAAAAACAAAATGGCGACATAAATTCCGAGGGGACGAGGTTTGTTGTCTAGATTGTCCGGGAGAGGCGATTAGATTGTCTGGTAAAAATTTTTTTTTAAACGTTCCAGTTCCAGAAACGTTGACCATGTTTTTCTTAATATAGGATCATGCTTCTGTTGTTAACGTTATTTACCCCGATGTCAGGTGTTATCTTTTGAGTTGTATTACTGTGATAACAAGCAATCACAACGGCAGTACACAACATTCTTTGCTGGTATCATGCTGGCACCTGAATACATTTACTCACTGATAAAAGGTCAACAGCGTTGTTGGAAACCACAAACACTCCACAAACAGCACTGTTTTTTTACAGAAACAGATTTAATTTAATGCCACTGGGACTAAAATTTGTAGAAATAAGTTAAAAAAAGAGTCTAGAGCACACACAGCACGTATCTCTTTTTAGCGTGGCTCAACGAAACAGGAAGTCTATATATAGAATGTGCTGGAACATACTTTTTGTGATTGATCCTCTATTATGTATAGTTCGTTACGTGATATGTGTTGACGTAATAGCTTGAGAATGATGCATTATTCACATATTACATTTACGGTAATGTAATGTAAGCAATGCCATTCATATGTTACATGTATCCAGTAACATACATTAACCTTTTTCTTCCCTCACTTTCATACTAAGCCCCCACTAGCTTACTAGGATTACTTCACATATTGCATCCAGCTGACACCAAAGTTGATGGCGTAATTCAGACTAAGAGAATACAGTGCTGTCCTAGAGAAAGCAGTAAAGATAGAGAGACACACACACACACACACACACACACACCGTTATCTTGTATATTTATCATGTACAGTGGACTGTATATCCTGTGTATCTTTAGTAGCTGCTCTAAATGTGACTAAAACAAGAAAACAAGCCCATAGTTTTAGCCAGAGATAGAGAGAGGGAGAGAGAGAGAAAAAGAGACAGCGAGAGATAGAGAGAGAGAGGGAGAGAGAGAGAAAAAGAGAGAGTGAGAGATAGAGAGAGAGAGAGAGAGAGAAAAAAAGAGACAGCGAGAGATAGAGAGAGAGAGGGAGAGAGAGAGAGAAAAAGAGACAGCGAGAGAGAGAGGGAGAGAGAGAGCCAAATGTTCACCATATTTTAACAGTGGATGTATTCTGACCCATTTACACCAGGAATGGAAATTCCTTGCACCGCCTGTCTGATCCCAGGTTAATGAATGTCATCAAACTATCCCGGTGCTGTGGCCATGAGGAAGGATGTATCGGTGCATGTCACTTGACTTGACCCGTACACCTCAATGGACTCTCTTACAACCAGGGTCAGCAGAAATTGTTGTGGGCACCGCCTGAGTTATAGTTCAGCTCAGCAAGACAATATTGAGTCCAATTTCTAGTACAGCCGTGATAAAATGCTATTTTACTGCTCTGGGAAGAAAAACATATTTGTCAATGGCAATGGATAGACATGAAGGATGCCAAGACTTACAACACTGGCAGTGCCGAAGCAAGCAATGATGTGATTACTGAATATATCATTCTGGTGTTTCCAAAGAACGGAGCCCATAGCGAGAGTCTGCCTGTCAAATATGATTATCCGTGATCTCTTCCACATTGTGGTCGGATTCACAAGTCACATGCTCGTGTTTGTGTGAAACTGACACAACTGACTTTACCATCGACATATTTCATCCTACGTTAAAGCACTGTATTTTATACTATGGTCAAGTGTGCTTGTGAAAAAAAATTATGATAGTAATAACAAAAAATATATTACAAATAAATTATATATATATATATATATATATATATATATATAAAATCCTTCCACTTTTTAAATATTTAGTTGATGTGTTTTGAAAATCAAAAAACGGTTTCCTTCTGATATTTCCTAAGTTGAAAGCCAAAAAAAAACATTTGGATTTGGTTTGATGTGTACAACTCTCTGCCAACGACTTCCACCCAGGGAGGATGTCGACATGAGGAAATGTGTCACAGTGTTGATCCCTGGGTTTTTGACAAGGCTGGGGACACGCCGTGCTATTGTTGTTTATGCTAGCGTTTGCCGGGTGTGGGATTGAGCGTCGAGTCAGCACGGTACTCGCAGTAAGACAGGGAGATGACATGTGCCATCCTTCAGCGATCATCTCTCAATCTCCCCGAACGAGTGAGAAATAGAGGGATCTTCTCAATGATCATGGCAATCCACCGAAAGCGGAACCTAACCGAAGCTATACTCTCGCAGACGTTTTTGAGGGAGCTTTACGAGAAATGAGAAAACCTGACAATTGTGGCCAAGTTGAGAGTTCCGAAAAAGTCTTTGACTAAAGCTCGTAAGAAAAACCCTATATATTATCTGCTCTATTATGTTTGTCAATATTAGCCACATAAATAAAAAATGCCTTACTAGCTTTGATGGTTTAGTATGATTGATTGATTGATTGTACTTCTTTTTTTTATGTTTTTTATTTTACAGTTTCACATAAAGCTGTAATAGTAAACCTTAAAATAGGAACATGAAATTTCTGGACTGCTCTCTCGATGCTATTCGATGCACCTGGGGATTCTGTCTCCCATTGAGCTAAGATGGGCTAGTAGCAATTAGCTTTCTCAATTTTTTTACCGCTTACTCTGCAAACTGTTTACCTTAGCTTGTGTGACCCCTCTGTCCCATCCCCCCAATGGATATGCCAGATGACCAAGATGTGGATTAACAGCTGACATTCAGATCTAATGAGCATATAGTGGTTTTGTACAAAATAACACATTAAACAATCAATTGCATTTTAAACACATTTCTTATACGTTTCTCACCATAAAATAGCCTCGGATTTAAATTAATAGTAACTAAGTAACTTATAGATAACATATCCATTTAGAAAAGTATTTAACAATATTATAAATAATTTATCCACAAGAGCATTAAATAATCAACTTACCATACCATATTCGCTGCAACTCTGCTGTTGATTACCCATGAGTCCTTGCAACCGTACATTTCAATCAAACCATTTACGCAAGGAATTTACATAAACACCACACTGTTACAATAGACACAATAGTGTCAGGAAAACGAGGACTAGTTTCCACAGGGAGGAATGCAGAAAGAGAGCTGCACAACCTGGAAATATTATATGCATTACCATTTTTATTATACTGGACACAGGTTTCATCTTTATAATACATTCTCACCTAGCAGTTGTTGTTTTTATTCCATATGCTTAGTATCAGAAGAAATGCCATGATCTACTGCTTAGGAAATTCTTGATTTGTTATATTTGAACAGGAAGTCATCCAATTATATTGACTATGTCTATTAATCTATCCCAGACTAATAGACATTTTCCATTTTTTAGGTATGTTTTATTTAATCTGTATATAGTCTACAGCAAACCCAGAAAACGTTCAATTGATCTGTTGTCTCTAACTGTTTCCAAGTGAAGTTGTTGGCATGGTTACCGACATGGCATCAACCATGGGCCAATAAGCACGAGTGGTTGGTGGTCCCATCAGTGGGGGTGGGGCAAAGGGGAGTTTTGATGAGTGGCATGTTTGGGTACACACTCCGTCGTTCCCGGGGTTGACACGTGTTTGTTTGAGCAACATGTCGCGGTGTTATGTCTCCAGATTAGTTAGCCTACAACAATAATTTAGAGTTAGTTAAATTTAGTTTTTCCTGGAAATTTTGTAACTGGAGTAAAACACATCTGAGCCGTCTTTTTTAGCAGGGTGTGTCAAAGCAGTTTAGGGAGGTCGGGGGAGCATCGGAGCACCGGCATGGGGTCATGGGGTCATGGGGTGAGGGCCTTTGAAGAACAAGGAAGAGGGACAGAAAGTCCTATGGCTCTCAGGCGGAGGGGGGGGTCATAGCCTCTCTGGTCTCATTCTATTGCGGGGCAGTAAACGGTTTATAGTTTGGGACATATTTTTGTGGACGAAATTCATTCTCCAGCAGATTCGTAGTTGATGCGGCAGATTGGTGTCGGATCAGTCTTGGTAGAGGATAAACACAAGACTGGAATACAGATGCTTGGCGGGCAGGATAGTGCAGAGGTTAGGGTGGTCGACTCACAGCTGAAAGGTACTGGAGTCGACCCCCAATGTCCACTTTGTCCAGTAGGCATCCTTGAGCCAGGAGCCTGACGACCTCCCTGGTCGTTAATGACATATCCGAATCTTCATCTGAATTCACTATAAGTCGTTATGAACGAAAGAGTCGACTGTCTACTCAAATGTTCGACATATTACGGGGGGGGCCAAATTAAATTGCTCCCTTTTTTCCATATTTCCCTCAAAGAATGCTGAGTAATAAACGGCAACCACAACCATCCGTCAAGATGTGAGGAATCAGGCAATGTCGATGAATATTTGAAGACACTGTAGCGTCCTATGCGGGCCGTTTACATACATATTCATGATCCAATGTGTTTCATGAGATCCGTTTCCATGTCATGTCGTGCTGTGGCTCTACTGTATGTAGGGAAGCCCATGGTAAAATGGTAAGTAAATGGTAAATGTAAATGGTAAATGTAGCCTGCGTGACCCATCGTTGACCCTTTTTCACTGTGTACTATACTGCCCTCTTCGGAAATCTGTATTTGTAGTCAGCCTCGGTTTATGAATCCTTGAATAATGCGTCTCTATTCACACATCACAACACAATATGTTCTATGGCTTTCCTCATTTTAGAATCTCATTTTCATTTTAATGTAAGGTAGGCATGATGTTGATCTCTGCGGTCAGCAACAAAATGTCAGCTTAGCAAAGGAGACAGCCAGCAAAATGGGTCCATTACATTGTCGGAATACTGCTAAATATCGGGGTGGCCACGGGAATATCCCAAGCTAGTTTCTTACCAAACACATATCAAAAGTGTATCTGCACCTGGGCGATGGTGAATGAAGGTCATATTGGTTATGGCATATGCATTTTTAAATAATTAATGTCAACAAAACCACGGTCACATGCAACGAGGACCGTTTTCCTTCCCCTCGTACACTGTAAATGTCACATTTGTCCCGAGGATTTCCGTCCATTTGTCATTTGCGGAAGGTTGAAATCACGTAATTTGGATTCTGAAATGTCACACGGTGTCATATTAAGGTTGGAGGCCCTACAACATCTCGCAGGCCCCGTGGGCTTCCACTTTAATGAGACCGCTCAAACCGCCCATTTCATGAAAAATAAAACATGAATAAATAATTCCAGAAAGATCCGAATGGTGCGGTCGGGCTGAGGGGACCGCCTGTAATCATACACGGCGGACTGCCGGACTGCCGTTAACAGATTAAAGGGAATCTTCCGGATCGGGAAGAGAGATGTGGTCAGACAGGGTGGCGGTTAAAGAAGGGAAAACAATGAAAACAGAACACAGGCAGCTTCTTAACTCTCTCCAACAGGTGCCTTAAAAACCTTCCCCTCTCACAGTCGGATCGCAAAAGGAGCCTGAGTAGTCCCATTGGGTCGTCATGAGAGGCCCGTGGATCCCAAGGTCGATAGGAGGTAGGGAGAACTTTAAGCAACAGCGCTCCCTACAGGCCATGGCGTGAAGTGAACCCCCGACGTGAGTTAGACGGAGCCGGAAGCTAAAGGAGGAGGTGAGGCCGACTGGAGTTACATCAGCTGAACTCCACCGGCCAAACGAGCCTCAGGGGAAATGGAGGGTTTTTTTTTTTTTTTTCCTCTCTCCTCCTTTCCTTGATCTGAATCCGACAGGAACGGACATCCGAGGCAGTACACCTCCGTGTCTGCTCGAATCACTTGGACAGCGAGAGGATCTGTCCATCTCTCTGCTCTCACTCACTGTCTGCTCTCCCTGCTGCGTGTTATGATGCCCGCTGTCATGTAGCATTACATGCATGTGGCGCGTGACTCGACACGTTGTACTTTATTCATTTATTTATTTTTTAGTTTTTATTTGCCGCTGGTGTCTCTCAGGTTAAGCGCATCAAGTGTTAATGGGGTGGTGACCAATGGAGTGTTACCAGATGAACACCTCAGCCAATGAGGTAACCGCTCGGTCCAGTCTGCATCTGAATGTATTGGGCCTATATCGGGCCTATATATATATATATATATATCATTGTGTATATTGTAGTATTTCTCATCTGACATTCATTATTTACTATCTTATTTGAGCGATGTGGAGTGTAAATAGTGCACATTTAGGCCTACTTTTATCATGATTATGTGTTAGGGTTAGACACTATACAAAAATTCGACCTCTATTTGTCGGACATTTTGAAGCCTAGCTAGCTAAAAAATACATGATAATAATAATAATAATAAAATAATAATAGCCATACCATAAGCACTTGCGTCTCTACTGTTGACAACAATGGCGTTATTATTGAATAGTTAGGATCGTAGTTCGACCTCGTTAATCATGAATTAAATAAGAAAAAAAAATTTCTCATATACTGAATATACTAATATACAGGTATTCATCGAGTGAAAGCTGTAAGACCAGAGATGGACATTCATACATATCTCAAAAGGTCAAAGCCATGTGTCCATATAGTAGCGTGATAGGGCAGTCCTACAGCGGCGCGGCGATGATTCACTCATTGTGTATCTCTAATAGTTATTATCTGGTAAATGGCTGTCTAGTAAATGTACATCTGCTGCAGTAAAAGCCAAGGGGTCGTAGTGATTACCTTCTTCTCAGAGGAAGAGCGAACACGGCTGCTGGGCCTGACACCCTAATGTCTGCAAATCAGAGCTCAACCATAATGACACCACTCTCTCTCTCTCTCTCTCTCTCTCTCTCTCTCTCTCTCTCTCAATATTCAACCCTCAGATGTCCCCCTTTTTCTTTCCTTTTCTTTGTCTGTCTCACTATCAGTTTCTCTCTTTGAGTGTCTCTCTCTCTCTCTCTCTCTGTCAGACTCTGGCTCTATCAGAGCCTCTCTCTGC
>OOFB01006003.1:0-14203 GCA_900323305.1 Trachyrincus murrayi
ATAGGATTCGTTTCTCGGTAGACTGAGGCACTTTGTGGACATCATCGACCCCAGCACCCTGTTTGTGTCAGAGGTACAGTCAGCACTTCAAGACGTTGAATCTAATGTCTGTGTAATGTAATCTAATGGCAAATTCCCATAGTCCATTTTCCCATTTTTGCTTCTCCACAGGAACGGTTGAAAGCGTGCATCAAACTCCTGGACGATTTCAAACATGACAGACTCCCCCCCGGAGTGTCCGACCAACAGGTCATCTCTCTAGCTTCATAACGTAATAATTCACTAGCCTGGCGTGACGTTACGCGGCCCGATAGTCATGGACCTAGTCAAATGCAATCAACCATGATGTCAATATTGTCTCATACAGTTTCTCGTTATACATCTAAATGATTCGTCCTATGATGTGTGTTTTTCTTCTTATTCTTCTTCTTCTTCGTCAGCTGTGGGAAGCACAGAAGGTCAAACAGGTTAGTGAGTTGACAGAATGGACAGAGTTCACCGGCAGGTGTTGGGTCTTGTGCGCTACCTCTCATAGCCATGTGTTTAAGTAACCTCTGCGGCTGGCGGCAGCACGATGATGATGTCACGCTCTTTGCACTTAGGCCATCATTCACCCCGACACGGGAGAGAAGATTTTCATGCCGTTCAGAATGTCAGGTATGACGTCAGATGAAGATCTTCCCCCCGACGTGTACTTTTCTTTTGTTTTTAAGTCTCAAATCATTTTATCATAATCTTTCACACGGTGAATATTATTTTCTGGTTTGTTTGTGTGTTTGTTTGTTTTTGTTTGTTCACGCTATACAGGTTATGTACCATTCGGAACACCGATTGTGAGTCCTATTTGTAGCCCATGCTTTTCGTATGCTTCCTGAATGCATAATTCAACTTTTCCACAAAGTTGACTCCTCGATGCTGGTGTCCATTTGCTCCACTAACGCATTCCAATAACGTGCGTTCATACTCATTATTAGACACAAGATGGAGGTAATAATGTTGACTATCACATCTGATGGTTTTGTGTAGGTCATTGGCCTTCTTCTTCCAAATCAGACGGTGTTTTCTACCATCATTTGGCAGGTACAGTAACCAGAATGTAATATACTATAATATATATAGGCCTAATTTCAGTTTTATATACATTTATCTCATAATGAACTATTCTTCTTTATTTTACAAAGAAGACGTGTTATACTCTATAGATCTTTATGTAGTTACACCTTTAATCTAATCTCTAATGCACGCATCACCTTGGGTTATGCAGACTATAATAACTGCATGTTTTGCGGCAACTGAAAATCACCATGGTAACACCAGTACAAAACGTTCCTTACCTTATCAAGGCTGGTGGATTATACAATAATTATTTTCCAGCATTTGTATACTATATTTATTAGCATACACATGTTCTTACATTATGCTGGTTTAAGATTGAAATGCAGTGAAGAATTATTAATTAAGAATTTCTTTGTATTTCTGTAATGTACCTGTAATGTATCCTTCCTTCAGTGGCTGAACCAGAGTCACAATGCCTGTGTGAACTATGCCAACCGCAATGCTACCAAGGTAGGGAAAGTTTTTAGTATCACAATTAGGCACTGGAAACTAAGTTAAAACTATCTGAAGTTGATTTGATTAGATTTATCTTCATTATTTTGTTTATTTTGTGATTTTGCAGATGTTATATTATATGTATATTTTATATTATATGTTTGATATAGTTTGTCTGGCGTTAAAGTATGGGCTGCATGTTGGTGTTAAGTCATTTTGTCAATGTTACACAACAGCCGACGCCAACAGCTAAGTTCTTACAAGGCTATGTGGGGGCCGTGACCAGTGCTGTGTCCATCGCAGTAAGTCTGCTCCTCATGACTGATCTCACCTTACTGTGTGTCCATGTAATTGTGTTTTGACATTTAAATTGTGCTTATCGGAGGGATTAATCCTAGTGGACAAAGCGGTGGTGCATGTTTAGGTTTAAATGTAGTTATAGTCCTAGTAAGAAAGAACAAATTGCATAAAGGACACGTTTTTGGGTCATTTCAGAATCAGTGGGCTAGTGGGGGATTTTTTATTTTAGCTTTTTACTTTGGACAATGTGCATTTGTTTCTTCTATATTTACATTACATTGTATGTTTTCTTACTGTGCAAATAAACCTTCCTCAAAGCGTTTGTTACTTAACATTTCTTGGTGCAAGCTATTTTTAACAAATTATGCTTTTAAAAAGTGATGGGGACAAAATCGGCCATTTCAGAAAGTGGTGGGGACATGTCCCCAGTGTAAAGGACACCTATAATTGTGTATATAGTAATGGTCTTAACCGTATGTATTTAGTAGTATACATGCAGTATTACTAAAGAGGTTATAAGAGTGCTACAGTAATATTATTGTAATAACAAATAATCAATGTTTCTGAATGGGCTACATGTGCGCTGTAGATTGGACTGAAGATGCTTATTCAGAAGGCCAACAAGTTGAACCCGGCCACCCGAATGATAATCCAGCGCCTGGTCCCCTTCCCAGCTGTGGGTATGTACTGGTGTATGAAGCATGGCATTAACGCTGCTAGGGTTAGGGGTTTGATTCCCACTGGGGCCACCCGTGAGTATGTATGGACTCACATGTATTGAATATATTAAAATATAACATCACCAAGTGGATGAATTACAACATCAATGCATGCCATATATTCAAAGGTTTTCAATGCTTTGAAACACTTTTGGGCCTGGGCTTTAAATAAATGTTTGGCTCAACAATATAATATATGACATAAATCTATTTTATATTCTAGAAAAATCTGTAAATTGTTACATTATTATATTATTATTGTATGTACAGACTAAATACAAATGACAGACCACAATACCATCCACAGCATACCGAAAAAATTAAAAATAATAATAAAGCAAAACTCGCCCAAATCTTAAACTACTTCCTGGCATGTATGCTTAATTCACCCAACGAAGACGTTAGTTCAAATGGAGCAAAAGGTAATTAAAGTGATACCCCACCTTTGTTCTTCTTCAGTAATACTGTAGTACCTGCTGTGCGTCATGTGCTTCTCTAAGCTGACCTCTACTGTCTCTCAGCCTGTGCAAACATCTGCAACGTGGGCCTCATGAGACACAGTGAGCTGACTGAGGGCGTCGACGTGCTGGACAGCAATGGCAACGTGGTCGGATCGTCCAGAATCGCTGCTAAGCATGTGAGTAGGTGGGAAGTGTGAGGTGTGACTGCATAGATACATAAACGTAGATACCGTGTTTGCGATTTGGCGTGCGTCTGCGTGGCCACCATTTTGGGGCGGTCAACTAGAGTCTTAGAGAGAGTAGACCGCTTGGAAAAATGCCACAGGCATTTGGCTGTACAAACAGACGAAACATTCAAAACCTTTTCATAAGTAAGTGGCAATTTTTGTATTTTACTGTTATTTACTTATTTTACAACATGTTAAATTTCTCATGTTTATAACAAACCACATTTCATCGGTTCAGAATTAAGGGAGTTACAGACGATTTTGTAGAGAAGTCTGCATCTCTCAATACACTGCATTTGTTTACAAGCGGATCTTGACCGCTCCAATATGGCGGACGCTCAGACGCATAGCGGCGACATACAGCAGTGGCCAATGAGGTATCTACGTTTATGTGTGACTGTACTGGGAAAAACCCCATGCCACTCTATGTACTGTTTTTTCTATTTAGTCATTTAGGAGGCGATTGTATCCAAACGCGACTTACAGTGGATTGAGATGCATGTCGTGAAGTTGCAGGTAGGGGTTTAGGTGCCAACAGGTAGGCTGTGGACATGGGGGATTAAAGCCAGTACCTTTTGGTTGGGAGTCGACCACCCTAGCCACTACACTATCTGCGGCATCCTTCGGTAATATGTTTAGACGTAACTGTATTATGTCGTTCGACTGGGCCATCTTTTTCCATGCATGGTAAATCAAATCAATTTGATGCGGTTGATTTGATGTGATGGGTTTGATACCAACAGCAGCCATGCCTCTTGTTCAACATTAGATTTTCCCTGCCTCTTCAGAGTAACCCCATGAGTGGATGAGTTTTATTCTTCAGAGATTCAACATTTTAAAGGACCATACCGGTCTGGGTGACGAAACCATCGTCTCTACAACCGTCCCTCCTGGCTTCACTGAAATGTCTGTTAGCAATATAATTTGTCCAAATGACTTCCTTGTACCGATTCTGCTGAAGAGCATTTAGCGTAGGAGCAAATTATATTGGCAACGGATGTTTTAGTAAAGCCAGGAGAGACGGTTACGATCACTCTGTTCACCAGACGCCACCACATACTGGACCTTTGGAACCGTTTTTAACACACAATCAGTAACTTATTAATTGTGTATATTGTCTGTCTGCCTGTGCCGTAATGAATGCACTTTCTACACGAATGAAATTCGTAACAGGGAAAAATAAAGTTGAATTATAACTGTGGAGACTGCGGTGAAAAAGGGACAGAGTGCAGGTGTCACAGGTCTGCATCTCTTGCTGGGACTAGATCACTCTCAACATTAAACATTATCCGTCTGTTGAAGCTGAAGCGTGTGAATTCTGTTCCCATTCTTCTGTCCTCCTGCAGGCCATCATGGAGACCGCCTTCACACGCGTCGTTCTGCCCATGCCCATCTTCGTGTTGCCGCCCATCCTCATGTCCTACCTAGAGAGGTGCGTGTACAGATATGTCTATACCGTGCATGTATGTTTCCCGATATGTCTCCATATACATATCCTCTGTATATGTATCAGAGTCTTGACTTGTGGTGAAGTTACATATTTCTATTCTATTCTCAGGTATTATTCTCAGGCTTATTCTGAACTGTACACACGTCCATACACCATAACACTCTTAGCCTGGTTCCTGGTTTTATGTATTTTTGTCTTTGCTCTTTTCGACTGCAATTGTGATAAAGGGGCCATACAAACAAAGATATAATTACATAATCATTATTATTAGTGCACTCGTAACAACATCAGATCGATAAACAAGCAAAGCCACTCCCCACCATACCTTTGTAGACGAAGGTCCATTTTTGGGCCATTTACATACACACTGTAGAAAATAAACCCTATACAGATTAACGGCATCAGTTCCCGTGTTCCATAGACTGCGGTTCCTTCAGAGCCACCGCAGACTGCTGCTCCCCATCCACAGCCTGGTGTGCCTGGCTACGTTCAGCCTCTCCCTGCCTCTGGCCATTAGCCTGTTTCCACAGATGTCCCAGGTTGGTACCAAGTTATTCTGACTTCTATTCTGCTGCTGCTGCTGCTGAATGTGCTGAAACACCGCTAGCTCATCTGGTTTCGGGGACAGCTGGGATGTAATTCAAATTACATGCACTTGGCTTGACATGTACACCTCCTGCCCAACCCCCCTGCATGCCCCTTTCTCTTCTAACTCTAGATGTGTCCTTCCGCATCTAATTAGTGGTCGCAACGATTTTTCACGGGTTCGAGACAGCTCTTGTATCAGAAGGCGGCTGCTCGAAGGTTTTTAATTCTCGCCTGATTTGTTTTTGCTTTGTTTTTTTTTGCCTTTTTGCAGATCGAGGCGTCTCACCTTGAGCCGGAGATCGCCATGGCGACAGATTGCAAAGTGTTGACTTACAACAAGGGCTTATGATGAATGGTTCGCGTCGGAGAGTGCAGAGGATGGCGAGGGGGTGGGGGTGTCGATGGGGCTGGCTGTGAATAATTGTCCTTGACAAAAGCCATCGGAGCACAGGCCAAGCATCCTCTCGCTGTAGAACAGGGAACTAGATGGCCAAACACTACCCACACAGACGCTAACAACGAATAATACCACGGCGACGACCACAAAACGAAGCCAACTGTGAAACATGAAATTACTGTATGAGGACATAGCTAATATGTATAAAACCCAGAAGATGTGTTGTATGTGTTACAGCAGTGTACGGTTGCTTGTGTGCTTGTATGATTTGATCTTTTATGATATTATATCATTTATCCAACTGGTTATAAGCAGTCAGCTGCACGCCAGGTTGTCGACCCTAATAATGTTAAAATGTGAACTAACAACACAAACACTTTGTTTCCCAGTGAGGTTGCAGGTATTTCTGTATTTTAATATATTCACTATGGTGCATTTTCTCTTCAAACCGTCTTAAATTAGCGGGAGAGAATTGGTAGCTACAGTGTTGACTGAGGAAAACACTAGCTACTTTTTGCACAATATTTTGCACACAATTTTAACTATTTTTCATTGTGCTGATTTACATTATTCTGATTAATTGTGATAACAAAAATGTACTACTAAAAATGTTTGCTAATCAAGTGATGTACATGAATGAATTACAATAACTTTCTGTTCTATAAAATATATAATAAATCCCTTTACTGACTACTTGTGTTTCAGGACAGGGTTTTTCCTGGCTCAAAATGAGGCAAAGGCTATGAGACGGGGGGGGGGGGGGGGGGGACGTACCCTGTGAAGGTAGGAGTGTCCTGTGAAAAGTTACCTACACCACTAGCGGAACACAGGACAGGACACGTCACAGAGGCATGTGTGCGCATACTGGCTACAAACGGAAATAGTGAAGTGATTAATTTGTGGTAGGAACCGAAAGGTCGCTAATGAAGGCCTTCATGTTTACAGAATACCATCAAGTAACACTCCATTTAGTGCTAACCCCCGCAGACTTACAGCCCAGCTCTCCACATAGGTGCAGCTGTATGACTGCAGCATGACCCTAACCTGTAATTGTTGTATTAAACCCAACATTCATCTCAACTTTAGGTGGGAAACGTGACTGAAATATAACATATTCCTTGGCCTTTTTGCGTTATTCCCTCATCGGTTAACTCTTCCCCGTTCCCCATTCATTTAAACCTGATACCCAGGTATGATCAGAATTAGTTTAATAAGTGATATATAAAAACCTGTATGTTTTGAAGTTGTGTTCTGGATTTTGTGTTAAGAAATGCATAATGTGTATGCCGAGGATAAACGAGTAAGTCTAAAAAACGCTAAATGTTTTATTAACTTATCAATTAAATTATTATGAATTGAATGAACATGATTTCATTGATTTCATGTTTCATATAAAGAGATAAAAAGGAGCAATGAGCCTAATAAAGTAAAATATACACTCCTGGCCAGATATAAAGATAGATTAATCTGACCGTCTGTCATAAATACATATATTAGCACATACATTTAAAAAGAAGATCTATTCCACTGGCTATACTATGTCCCACCTCATTTAATTGACTCCCACGTCAACGGGAGACTGGTGAATGGAGGAGAGTGGTGGGACGTGACAGTGTTGTTGGACCCTGGGGGGCTCAGCAGGGCCCGGGCGTCCTGGGCAGCCATTAAAACCCGAAATGTCATTCCCCCTGTCACAACAGTGCCATGCTGTGCCTCGGCAGGAGACAGTAGTGAGGAGGACCGGCGCGTGGACGTGAAGGGAGAAAGACAACTGCTACAGGCCTTCATGAGGCTAACAAGTGAGTCAATACTCCTGCATTGAATCCGAGGGTGTCATTTTCAGAATGACATTGTAAATAGTGTAACGTGAAATAGTGAAACGTTTAAAACATGTGTGATAATAATAATAATAATAATAATAATAATACGCAACATAAAATGATTATTCATTTTGTGTTTTTGTCCAAAAATGCACCATGGAAAAATGTAATGCATACATGTACATACTGTTTCTTGAAGATGAATTAAATTGACCACTCCCCCTAATTTCACACACCCATTCTAAATGTAATAAATTATAAACATTATAAACATTTTGTAGCAGTCTGAAGTGTCTTGTGTTGTTTTAGTGTTGTCCTGTCCTCCTTTCTTCCCTCAAGTCATGTTCCCCTGAAATGTCTGCACCATTATGTTCCCCTGTGTGTTTCCTTGCTTATTTTTTGCTTCCTATTTTTACTCTGCCAGTTCATTGAACTGTCATTTTTTGCTCTTGGTGTTGGATGATAGAGTTCAGAATAATTTCCCATCCCCATGTTCTGATATGAAGATATCTGATATATAACTACTTTGTTTCATGTGGTGATCTTTGTTATTTTGTGTTAATTTACAATTGTTGATCTTATGATCAAAAAGTGAGGAGCTGTCATAGAAAATGTAGTTATAAAATGGCATCCCATACATTATAATTTAATAAGCCTTTAGAGTAAACTCACTGCGTGTAGACACGGCTCCCTTCCTCTCCTCAACTGAAAGGTGTTTTTTCCATACTGCAGCCGTACCTCATGACCCTCTTCTCATTCCAGCCTGCACTTCTTCATCCTGTAAATACCTCCAGACATGACCACCACCTTCCTCCCTAGTGCTTGCCAACTGTCTTCCCATGTTCATTCCTCACTGAATCAAGTAGCCTACTTTGCCGTCAAGAGAAAGAAAATATTTTTCATCAGTTCAAGTGCTTTAACTTTGAAGTAACTTTATTCGAAACAAATCTGTAACAATGATTGATATTAACATAACATCAGCATAATGTTGTAGGAGCACATGATTAAAACAAGTGTGCCCCACTTAGGCCTCGTGATTAGCCTCGTATGGCTCACTAATCAGTTTGAAGATCTTGAATTTCACAGCGGTCGGTAGTTCTTATTTTTTATTAATATTCATTGTATCTATTATTTTATATTTATTCATTCTGTTGTATTTACTTATTTATTTATTATTTATTTGTTATTGACATACTGACTGACTGATTTATTGAATGAATGTGAAATCACGTTCACTATCACGTTCACTGGAACGTAGCTTTTATTTTGACATCTTTACAGGCTCTTACCGTAATGCCTCTAGTACACGTACCGCAAAATAAGGTGGGGCTAGTTTGACCGTGGTTTTCCAAGTGGATGCTGGCTTGACTGCAGTGCTAATTGTGATGCGCTCAACGCTAATGAAAAAGCAACATTTTTACTTTTCGGACTGCTATTTTTGTATTTTTATTCGCCACTAGAGGGAGCCCTCTCGCATTCATTCTAACACCACGTCGGTCCAGAGTTGAAAGGGGAAAGGTTACACGACTAAACATGGCTGCTCCCCAAGATGACATGTTTTCTCTCTGCGTGGATCCCGGCAAAGTTAGCAGTTGTTTGGAAGTCAGATTTATTGACAAGATCAAGGTAGACTGTCTCGCTGCTTGGCGGTGACTCGATTGTTTCAATTGCCGTGCCTAAATTCACTTTTAAATAAGACATTAGCTCCACGTTACCAGATCCACGTGATTATTATTTTTTTTTTACCATGATCATTAGATCCCACAGCAGAGCAGCAGCATGCTATCCATATGGGATGTGATGGAGATTGCGATCAGGAACAACATCTGATTGGATCCCCAAATGATCACCAGTAGCGTGGCAGAGACTTGACGTCTAGCTGATTTTCCATCATGCAAATGTTATTTTGATATGACAGTCTCTTGTGTGTATGGTGTCCTACCACCACACTAATGGAAACACGTTCATGTTCCAGGGGAAAGGCCTGTTCGCCAGAAGGACCATCAAGAAAGGAGACACTATTTTTGTAGAACGTCCCGTTGTTTCATCTCAGTTCCTGTGGAATGCATTATATAAATATAAAGGTGAGGTCTCTATTAAGGACTCCAGCAGTTGTCACTATCATGCATGTGGTGGGACGGTATGTATGCATGCACATGTGTTGTAATACGCGATGCTTCATTAAACACTGGCATTTCATGTATTTAAATGTTTATGTATAACTATCCCTGTTATTCCTTCATTGCATAAACCATATTTTCCTCATAAATCAGACAAAGCTTAAATGAATGCAGACTTAAAGTTTCCACTATGAATTTACTTGACTGCCATCCGACCAAATAGGTGTTGTCACTGGCTTAATAATGGCCTGCAACCCTCTCTCTCTCTCTCTCTCTCTCTCTCTCCCTCTCTCTCTCTCAGCCTGTGAGTACTGCTTGCGTGCTCTGGAGGGTGCGGAGGAGAACGCGCGGAGGCTGAGTGGGAAGCCGGCCCTCAGCTTGCCCTACCCCGAGCTGTGCAGGGTACAGGCTGACCGCTACCAAGCCTGCCCAGACTGTCAGGTTAGCTCTTGGTTGTTTATTTCCACACGGCATCATGGGAGTTGTACTTTAAACCATGATTATCGTGCATATTGTTGTATCACTTGCTCTATACATACACTTTGGAAAGCAGACAGTTATGGAAAACTGGTGGTAAGCATGTTGTATTTACCTGCAAATGCATGAAATATTTATGCATATGCTTGAAATGACAATCGATATTGCCCTATTTTTTCACCTGAGCAGACGTTGTTATGTAACTTATTGTGGAATAGCACTGATTTCCTTGGTTATAGCGGTAACCGTTCAAAAAAAAAAGGATGACCTCTGCATCCAAAGATAGGCTATGGAAACTGTCTATAATTAAAAAGTAATTGGAAGAGTACAGTGTACCAGTTTAGGTTGTCTCTCCAGGTGCCCCATATAAACCATTTCACTCATCAACAGAGGAAATACAAGTGTCTTTGTCTTCCCCTGCAGGTGATGTACTGTAGCAGCGAGTGTAGGCAAGCTGCGGCGGACCAATACCATCGCGTTCTGTGTTTAGGACCCTCCCACGAAGACCCAGACCATCCAATCAATAAGCTGAAAGATGCCTGGAGGTGATTCAAGTCATGGAATGTGTTGCTTTAGAGGATTCTTCCACCACTTAATTTACTTTACTTCATTTAAATACTTTCTGTTTTATCCAGGAGTATGCATTACCCCCCGGAGACCTCCAGCATCACATTAATGGCCAGGATGGTGGCCGTTGTCAAGCAGGTGATCACTACTACTCATATGTTGAACTTTATAGATGACGTATCTTTTCCTATCATTCTCAATTTGGATGATGGAAGTATTTTCTTTTTAATTAAATTAAATTGCTTATGACCATTGCACATTCTTTAGCCCATTTAGAAGTCAAACATTGTGTATTATTATAATGTTTCCCAGGCCAAAGACAAAGGACATTGGCAGAAGCTTTTCTCGCAATTCTGCAGTCGTACTGCCAATGAGGAAGAGGAGATCGCCCATAAGCTGCTTGGAGAGGAGTTCAGAGTAAGAGTCCTCTCCCAGCCTAGAATCACTTGTTTAAGTTGCTCGTTTGTACTGCTGTTGGGTTTTTAAAAGCATAGAATTCACTGTTTGCCATTACTCCCCATTCTTAAACTCTATTATCTAATATTAACCCACCATGTAGCCAGTCAAAATGTTCAACAATCAATTTTCACAATTGCATGTAAATGCTAATAGTTTTTTTGTATATTTCTAAAGGGACAGCTGACTTTGCTTCAGAGCTTCTTTGCAGCTGCACTTTATGACGATCACCTGACTGGAGTAAGTGTAGATGTAGTCCATTGCTTTGGTTTGTCTCTTAGTAACATTAGATTGATATTGTTGCTTTTTAAATGTGTACAAGCACAGGCGTTACATTGTAAGGTGTTTTCTTTGTTAGGATTATTAGTTGAAGGAAGCATATGCTAGAAGCACACTTCTAAGATCCTTTTTTTAATATCTTTAAATTATGTAAATGTATTCACAGATTTGGACCTGTTTTTAAATTTTTTTATTTGACACGTAGCCAATATGCGCAACATTTTACATCACTGTAGTTTTACATTTTTGGGATGCTGGTGTATTGCGTTATATAATTTTCTCTTCTCGGGATGAAAGCTGCATAGCTTGTTCGTATGTTCTGAAAGCCTTTTCTAGCTGAACATTTAAACAGAGCAATTAATTTGTCAAATAACATTACAATGTAACATCACAGGATCCAAATACAGCTTCCAAATTAAAAGCGAGACAATTGTGCTTTTGTGCAATAAAACTTCAAACTAACATTCGCAGTGGTAATGACCATTATCCGATGTATTTCTTTTTTTGTTTGCCTACTACTGCTGACAGTGCTGCAGATTTGTTTCAAACACCAGATACTTATTATGTTTCCCATACTGAGGGTCACAGAGTGCAGGGTAAACCACCAGCCTCGAAGGCCTACTCGCGGGGCCCCCTGCTGGTTAGAGGCTGATGCACGGTAAAGCACCAGCCTCTAACCAGCAGGGGGCCCCGCGAGTAGGCCTTAGGTAGACCTCAATCATGTCCACAAGCATCAGGGTAGTGCTGAGAATACCAGAACTGCATCAGATGTTGGAACTGTTTTAGATCAAACAATGGACATTACTGACGTACCTCTGAGCAAAGCACTAAATGTTACTCCTCTTTAGTAGACCGTGTGCTCCTCCATATCCGTTACTGAAAAGAGAATAACATGTTTTAACTTTTTAAGTCGCTGTTGTTGTATTCCAGTGGTTTACTCCAGAGGGTTTTCGGTCTCTGTTTTCTCTCGTGGGGACCAACGGACAAGGCATCGGCACCAGGTTAGTCGTCTGTCCGTTTGTCTTCCAATTCTACTCATTTAATTTTATATTGAAGACTAATAATTATTTTGTGTTCATTTTGGTAATTTGGCTTATTAAGGGTGCTGTAGGTGAGATTGAAGAGCTATAATTTGAGTGTAATTTGTTTGAAATGCCATTGCCATTATTATTATAATTTTGTATTATTAATGTTATCTTCTTTTTTTTTTTACCAGCTCCCTGAGTCAGTGGGTGCACGCTTGTGATGCACTTGAGCTTCCTGTCCAGCAGAGGGAGCAGTTGGATTCTTTCATCGACCAGCTGTACAAGGACATTGAGAAAGGTTTGACATGGTTTTTTTTCTCTCACTCTTTAATATTCAGATGTGTCGGCCTCATCAGTGCTGATTTGTCACGGCCATATTGAGTTATTGAATGTTAATTGTGGTCCAAATCAGTGCGATAATTTATTGCGTGTGTTGCCGGGCCGCCATCTTGATAACGGTCACTTCCTATTTCTTCTTGTATTTTTTTCTTCTGTCTGTAGAAACGGGAGATTTTCTCAACTGTGAGGGGTCGGGACTCTTCCTGTTGCAGAGCTCATGTGAGTGCCGACATCTGACGGTTTTTGGGAGAAACCCTGCAGTGTACAGAATCATTCTAACCCGTAGAGACTCATTTCTTACATCATCGTTCTCTTCACCCACTCAGGTAACCACAGCTGCATACCCAACGCCGAGGCCGCCTTCCCTGACAACAACTTCCTGCTTCACCTCAGTGCCCTTAGTGACGTCCAGCCCGGAGAGGTACTCCACGCAGTCTGGGCTCTGCGCTTTGGGGTGGGGCCGGGGTATAGTTGAGCCTCGGTGATATGGGACAGGTCCGCTCTCTCGCTGTATCTATTTCTGCAACTTTTGCGCTTCTTGTTGTCGAATGGTATTCAAAACGGCGACAGACGTTGAGGACAGAAGCGGGTTTGTCAGCCTGTCAAAGATTGAGACGGCACATCAGGAGGACACTACAGTGCAGTGGCCCATGATCCACAGCAACCCCCCCCCCCCACCATGCTAAAACAGGAATGCTTTGAAGGACCAATGAAAAGCCGTCCAGGGCAGGTGGTGGTGGGTTAAGGAAGGGCTTCTCTGCATGGGGGCTGGAGGGAGAGGACTGCCAACCCTCATACATCTTTGCCATTTGGGCATTGATCAGAAGTGTCCTCTACATATTCAGCAGTATGTAACGCTTGAGAATCTCAAGCGGCATCTCAAATTGAGATGTCTTGAGATGTGTTTTCCAGCCAAGCGAACTCGTTGTTTTCCCCTCCTCTCGGCCTGCAGGAGATCTGCATCAGCTACCTGGACTGCTGTCAGCGAGACCGCAGCCGCCACAGTAGACACAAAACTCTAAGGTAAACAGCCTGTAATCAGGATGATGTGATTCTATCCATATTAGTGTGTGTGTGTGTGTGTGTGTGTGTGTGTGTGTGTGTGTGTGTGTGTGTGTGTGTGTGTGTGTGTGTGTGTGTGTGTGTGTGTGTGTGTGTGTGTGTGTGTGTGTGTGTGTGTGTGTGTGTCTTTGTGTGTGTCTGTGTGTGTGTCTTTGTGTGTGTGCGTGTGTGTGTGTGTGTGTGTGTGTGTGTGTGTGTGTGTGTGTGTGTGTGTGTGTGTGTGTGTGTGTGTGTGTGTGTGTGTGTGTGTGTGTGTGTGTGTGTGTGCACGCGCATCAACTCTCTGGGAAGCATCTGACGATCAAAGAAGAGACAAAAAAATTGGAGCGAGAGAGAAAGAATTAGACCACCACTTGTATGGGCGT
>OOFB01006003.1:52136-62726 GCA_900323305.1 Trachyrincus murrayi
CCCCCCCCCCCCCCCTTTCCCCCCGCAGTTCCTCTCCACCCACCCCACTGCCCCATCACCCCCTGAAAGGCAGCAGTGACCCGTGGAGACCCTAGGGGACCATGACCCACGAGCCCCAGTGGGGAAAAAAAACCATGTAAGCTCGTGGAACAAAAGTAGTGCGGTGCTGTGTTTTCACTGTTACTATGGGGGGGGGGGCGGGACCTGACCTCCAGCCTGCTGTGTTAACACTGGATAAGGTGCAGGAAGATGGCTGACCCCTGGTACCCCTCTGTAAAATACAACCCCCAACGTCGTTAACACACACACAAACACGCACACACGCATACTTGCACTTATACTTTACTGACAGTGAGTTGAAAACATTGTTCTCCTCTGTGAGCCACATCGCTTGACTACACCTCATTTAGACACGTTTCTCACGTAATGTTGTGCTTCACGGTCATGAAACTTCCCTCGTCCGACAGGGGAGGGGAAAAACCAAGGGATTAGGTGTGCACAGTCCTGACAGGTTGTCGACGAGCCGCACGAGAGGAATCCATTGTGCGTCAAAGCCAAACGATTACGTACGTCCCGATGCTTACAAAGGATCCAACATGTGACACCGGTGTGAAGAGAACGTGTGTTTTTTCTGTGGCGTCGTTTGTTCCCCCTGCATTCCTTTCAGTCTTTGTATTTATGCATTTAACAACAAAAAAAAACACACACACAACCCGAATAACAGTCAAACCCAGTGCTGTGATTTTAAAAATAAACTGCCTCTTAGAAGCCCCCGATCTAACATCACTGCTGGGCAGCTGTCTTCACCGTGCATACTCAGATGGTTCATAGTTAGAGACAGACGTTACCAATCAAAAAGCGGGCAAAATTAAAAAAAAATACGCTGATAACAGACTTGCTTGATTAATCACTTCTATTGTGTGTTTTTTGTTGTTTATATGAATGCTTTGAAATTATATATATATATATATATACATAGTAACATCGTTCTAATTAAAGAACTAAAACTAGAGAATAACAAGGCATAACATTTGTTTGAAAATTGGAACTAGCAAGTACTAAGCAATGTGTAGAAATACATTTAAATAGTTTAGTTTATTATTTAAACTAAACTAGTCAAAAGTCAACTTTTGACTTTCTCAAGCGTATTTACATGCCTCCCTCACTTGTTCCTCTTTGCATATTGTCCACAAAGCACAAAGAGTCATGGGTCCTACACAGATGTTATATTTGGTACAGTATCTGTTATCTGTGTCATTCCAGTTGTTGTGTTAGCTGCTGTCATCTTGTGTAATCATTATGTTGCTCCATGTGGTAATTCTAATCAGAGGTTAATGTTTCCTACTTTTGCGCCATTCTGCCCTGATAATTAAGAAATAAGCTACCATAGTTAGTGCTTAATGGGAATCAACACAGGGTGGAGACGGCTAATTCCAACACTCTGACTGTGAGTAACTAACACTAATAGCAATGTGCAGTGCATGACATTATCCTTAGAAATTATCTCGGCCTTGCTCTACCGGATATCTTAATGGCAACTTTACAGCTCTGTGAGCCAAAACTGAGCGCGGTCTTGATGTGGTGGGGATATTTCAGTTTCCTTGATGAACTCACTGACGTCCATCTGTGACACAGCATGGCCTCTGCTGCAGGGGTGAGGTGTTAGACTGGCTTCCCAACCCGATGGAATCACCCTTGAACCGACTTGCTCTCTTTTCTCAAATTAAACCAGTCCTAATTTAGAGCACCAGGAGGAGACAGTAATTCGTGTCTCCTTCTTCTGTGAATCCAGTGTTTTTTAACAGAGACGTAGAGATTTTTTTAATTTTTTTAATTAGTCCTATTATTATCTCCGTCTTTTGTTTTTCTACAACACTCATATTATTTAGACTCTTATTACCTGAATTTTATTCATTTGGCAGAATAGACTGTATATATTATAAATGTTGGAAGTAAGATACTTTCAGTGTATATTTACAGTTTCCACACGTTTACCTTTATGAAACGGAGGAAGACGATAACATTTTGACAACCAACACTGTTTTGAACTCGATGTCTCACTTCAGACATGTTTTTTTCGAGACAACCAATTGCGGGCTGCATACCAGAGTAATTGGCCAAAGGTGTCAATATTACAGCCTCAACCGCCTCGTTGTTTGCCGTCATCTCCTCTCCGTACAGTTCGGCGAGAGTCGGGAACGCTGTTTGTCTTCCTGCAGTAATTGTAACAGGGTTGAAGGGCCAGGTGTTTTTACTTTTTGTTTTGTTTGGGTGAGGTAGGTAAGCCTGTGCGGCTTAAAGTTGACCACAGCTTCCAGAAAGATTGATGTGTTCTCAGCTCTCAGAAGTTTAAGTTGACCTAGATTGAAGACTAGAAGTGTTGCCTCTTGGGAAGCAGCCGGTAAAAGGGGCAAAGGGTGAACAATCACACCGCAGGTAAAAATGCTGAAAAACTATGTTGTTTTTCTAACAATAAAACGTTCCTTCGGTTCATGTCTGCAGTGTGAACACAACTTAGGAATGGGAATCTGATCCTTTCAAGAAACATTTGTATGCCTGAACTATGTCGGGCAAGAAAGACATATCATGAATTCCCATTGGTTTTAAGATGTGAATTTCAATGCGAAGCAACGTCCATTTGAGAGACCGATGAGACGTCTTTACATTTAACACCAACGGCCTTGTAGGCATCGGTTGTCACCATGTATCTACTGGTGCATGTAAAGCAGCTGCATTTCAGGATACCTCGTCTGTCCATACAAATTCCCTCCATGAGCAGTGTGACTTTTAAGGACCCAGACAATCGAACCACAATTGAAGCGCTGCATTCTAAACATAGCCTATGGAACCCGAATCGCGTCAAGCGGAAGACGCCGGACGGTACGATGACCTCGCTGGCGCTTGACAGTGACTGCTGCAGTTAAACCCTACACAACGAGAGGCAGTGCCAGTGGCTGTGACGGGTTAGCACACATTGATTGTTCTTCTCCCCTGTAGCCCTTTTACAAGACGATGATGGGAGATTAAGATTGAGTGGAAAGTTTGGCTTGGGAGAAATAGAACTTTGTAAAAGGTTGATTTCTTGATGTGTTTAAGACAGCATATCCTGCATTAGCCCCACCCTAAAAGAGCTTTTACCAGCTCTCTTCCTGAAATCTATTCACATTTGGAGGTCAAGGTTCTCTTGTTTTTAAAAAAACAACAACATATATTTATTTTGGAAAGAGTTTGTGAAAATAATGTATCTTTATAAAAACAAATTGGCACAGAAATTGTACATGCAGATATTAATCCTCAGTCAAACAAACCTTGACATAAAATGCTTTTAGCTTTTTTTCTTTACCTCTCTGTGGTGAACAAAAACAGCAATTTCCTGTTTTGACGAATTCTCCGGATATTGCCATGTTTTACATAATGCCATAGACCATTTCTCACAGAATTAGCAGGTTACTATAGGGTCCAGCCAGTATAGAGCTCACACACACACACACACACACACACACACACACACACACACACGTGTGCGCACAAGCACACACACACACACACACACACACACACACACACACACACACACACACACACAATTGGAGGCCGTTAATCATAGGTTTGAATAGTGAGCGTGTGTGTGTGTGTGTGTGTGTTTGTGGAGGGTGGGGGAATAGGGGGTGTGTTCTAAAACCCTGGAATGAACTGACCATTCCATTTAGGAGGTCACTGCCTTGTGTATGAATGAATGGATGGCTGAATGGGTTGATGGATTAATGGATGGGTGGGTGTATGGATGTATGGGTGGGTAAATGTATGGATGTATGGGTGGAGATCCTGCGAAACAGCTACGTATGTTCCATGTCAAAACAAGATTTTGTGATTTTCTAAGGGCCAATTTATACTATGTCAGTATATTCTTATTTAATGCTCAAAGGATACAAAGATTATAATCCAGAGGTGACATTAGCCAGGTTCTGACCTTTAGGTCATGCTATTTCAGTACAGAGAGTCTTTAAAGATCCGGAGAGGTTTCAATTTACAGTTTACATTACTCTATAATATAGTGTGGGTTATGTCCTGTATACATGGTTCAAAAGGAAGCATTTTTATTTGAAGTGGACACTCGCTGCAGCTCCTACCGTACTTGTGTGTTTCTCTGCGAGCACCCCTTGAACACCCAGTGAATGAAGAGTAAGTGTATTAGACGCTGTTCTGCAACTTTGACCCAAAAGATAGTTGACCCTCCCTAACTAAATCCAACCAGTCAACCAATCAAACGGTCACTGCTAAGGTTTGTATCCTGTTCTGAGAAAGATCATTTGAGTGGTCAGTAACTAAAGAAGTATGTTACTTTTGTGGGTTTTATCTATTTCACATACACACACACACACACACACACACACACACAGTCTCAGAATAGTACATAATGTAATTTTCCAATTTTTTTCATTGTTGTGCATTTGCCTTTTCAAAAACACAATGTTAATTTGAACATTCAAATGCTACCACCGGTGTTTACAGTAGTCCCCCCCCCCCAAAAAAAATAAAAATAAATAAATCATACGACACTTGAGACGCCTGGTTGTTAGTCTCCTTTGAAAGTATAAACTCTAATTGCCGCCTATTACCTGAGAAGGAACACTGGAGCCTACTGGGAAAAAGAGCTCCTGGCAGCGAGGCGAGAGCTGTCGTTAGCATCTCCCCTCGCTATGTGACCCAGGCTCCCTCTGCTTGTGAACACAACACTTCCTGTGACATTCCTCTGTTTGATTTTCTGCAGTAACCTTGGCGATAGCTTCAATCACGGCGAATTAATTCCAGTCACAACCTCTATCTTCCCTCTCCCTCTCTCCTCCTCTCCCCCGCCCCTCGCCCTGCCTCCCTGTGTGGAAGTATGGGTCCAGACAGTGCATGGTGCTTACAGCCCCTGGATGCTCTCTGAATGCCAGCCAACACCAACGATGCCCACGTCCCCGGGGGCCTCTCTCGGCGTCTGTCTGGCTGCACTCTCAATCTTGATCTTGTCTTTCTTCTGCACATCACATTTGACTTATTCATTTATTTCATTCATTATTGTTCCAACCACCAGATCATTTGAAAGCTGTTATTTCTTTCTAGCCAATAATAAATCAAACTGTTATATTGTCTAATGGAGGTTTAAAAACAAAAAAGCATTAGCCTTCAGAGATGAGTGTTTTTATTTGAGTGTGGGCTCACACCTCCGCTTGGCTCATTTTCTAAGTGGAAATATGACGATACATTCAACAACTTTCGAGCACAAAAACAAAGTCTATTGCAGAGCACTGAAGTCAACTTTACATACACGTATATAGCTAGATTACATTTTGTGCACTATTACTATTAGTAGTAGTAGTTGTAGTATAGTAGTAGTAGCTGTCGTTGTAGTCATAGTAATAGTGGTGCACACTACTAAAGAATTATTTTCAAAACATGACAAAATCGGATTAATTATTCCTCATGTTAATGTGCCCAAGTGTCGTTGGCACACTGCAGCTGCATCCAACCCCGCTGCTGTTCACTGCCGACACAACGTTCAGTCTGAACTCCACGACCGTGTTCATGAGACTTTCAACCTCTCTCTATCTCTCTCTCTCTCTCTCTCTCTCTCTCTCTCTCTATCTCTCTCTCTCTCTCTCTCTCTTTATCTCTATCTCTCTGTGTCTCTCTCTCTCTTTTCTTTCTCTCTCTCTCTCTCTCTTTATCTCTATCTCTGTCTCTATCTCTCTCTCGCGAGAGTGAGTCAGTTTTGTAACAAGAGACCTCGTAAATACGCTTTCAAGGGAAAAAGCAGAGAAAATGTATTGTGCAGTACAACAACCGAGTAAGTTCATGAAGCCACTACCTGTCCCCCCCTGGGTACAGGCTTACGTACAGTTTTTTACCATGGTTGGGAATGTTGGGAATAAGTTTTCTTCCCATGCCGCTCTGTCTGTGTTGGCGTCTCATTTCTAGATAAGACACCTGTGGTCTTGTAACCCTCACGTTCTGTCAGGGGCCTTCTTCTCAAAGCCACTTTCCTGTGAGAAAATTATTGAAAGTGGCCTATTCCTTGATATAACTTGTTTTTCAGTATTTTTAAGATCAAATAATGCATTTTTATATGATTATATACTTGAATACATTTATTAGGTTTAATATGTAGTTATTTGCTTGAATTACATTTATCAGGAATAGTATCTGGTTATATACTTGACTATATCTATCAGGGTTACATACTTGGATACCTTTGTCTGGCTTGTTCGGTATCCACTCGGTGTAAATACCAAGGATAAATAAGTTACGCTCCTGTTTAAAAGAGGGTCCTTCACCACCATTGTTAGATCAAGGTCGGCCCTGGTTCGTCTGCAGTGGGCAGAGTGCTGGACTCCAGGTGGCATTGAGTTCAGTAACAGCAATTCAACTTCAGCTGGTGGTGGAGGGTCCAGGACCTGAAGTTAACTTTTGCGGTCACCAGCAACACAGGCTTCTTACCAGCCATTTTTTTGTGGAAAAAAAATCAACGATGAAAGACACCGGAAAAGCACGAGCATGGTCGATATAGGCCTACAGTAAAACAAACGTTTCCAGTTTTAATATGATGATAACGGATAATTGTTAGTCCAGAAATATCACTTGAAAATGCAGGAATTTCCTGCAGAAAATGTGGTGAGTGCTGTAGTGTCAAATGAGCTTAAGCATATGTTAAATAAAGCTTCATAGTTTAAGAAATGTTGAATAGCTGAAGTTTGAAGGCTGAATGGAGTTAGCATAACAGTATAAACATACAAACCATTTTAATAATGTCAAACAGTAGAAGTAGTATTAGTATGGTACAGTATTAGTACGATACATTCGTATTTATATGATTGAAGTATTATTATTAGTATGATAATGACAATAAAATGATAATAAAATACATAACTTGTGGTTGTAACTTGATGTTGTTCGTTCACATCTAGTTGGTGGAGTTTAGGTTACAGAATGATATGGATAACGTGTGGAGTCCCAGCTTTCATATAACACATCATTTGTGTAGATATATTAGCATTTAGAAACATAGCCTACCTCATTGTGTGCTTCTACCGGAAGCAGAAAACCAGCAATGAATGAAGAACCTTGCCTCAAACCGTAGTCTCGTTCTCAAAAACTATTACTCTACTATAAATTGGATATGGTCATGCTCAGTAGTAGTAGTAGTAGTAGTACTAGTAGTGGTATAGTAGTAGTAGTAGTGGTATAGTAGTAGTAGTAGCAGTAGTAGTGGCAGTAGCAGCAGTAGTAATGGTACTACTAGTAGCGGTAGTGGTAGTAGTAGTAGTTAATTATACCAGTTTTGACTTGTCCCGCAAGCGAATATGTCTGTCTGTCATCTTTACAATATAGCCTATATATATAGACACACGTCGCCATGCAAGAGTTCTCAACTGCGTGGTGCGTTATTATTCGTGCGTTCGTATAATTATGCTAGTGTTGCCTTGGCCCTCAAACGAATATGTTTCACAATACAGCCTATAATATATATACAGCCTCCTAACTAATTGTGTGTGTTCTTGTGTCAGACACACGTCTTTGATTAGCGCTTATTAAAGACGGGGTTACACAAGGAAATCCTACCTGACATTGTTAGGTAGGATATAATAATAATGGCAACAATGACATTAACCTTTTTAATTATATAATTCGATTTTTGCCCTTTTTTTTGGCAATTTTAGGAATACAATTTTCAATTCAATTTATTATCATGGACCTTGAGTTTTTTGTTTAGAAATCTGGACATCCTGGGTAGTCCGCAGTTGAGGGGACTATCCAGGTAAAGTGCTAAATGGATGTAGGGGGACTGGGGCTCTACGGCAGGAGGTTGTCCTGGACCGAAGGCATCTGTCTGGGGGTGGCTGTAATTGGCTGCAGTATGGCGCGGTCTCATTAATACAGAGCCCAGGGGAAGGAGATAGCCAAATTCCCTCTGTGTTTGATTGTTTGAATGTGTCTCCATTGATGCTAAACGCAGTGCTCCCGGGGCAATCCAGGCCTGTTGCCTGCTTCGTTAAAAATACTGGAAAATGAATATTAATGTCATACTGCTCTGGAAGCCATGCAAAGAGGCCTGTGTGTGTGTGTGTGTGTGTGTGTGTGTGGGGGGCGGTGAGTGGGGAGGGCAGGAGACAAAGAGGAGGGGAGGGTGGAGTGGGGTGCCATCAGTTTAACGCCTGTTACCGGGGGTTTCTTCATCTTCTCCGCTTTCAGTGCCTGCTAAGGATGGGTCCAATCCTGCAGGGATGTGTGCTATACACTGACGCATAGCGCCAGCTCCGACATTAGCCTATTCTGCTCCACCCACCTTTTCCCTGCACCCCTCACACACACTACACGTTGGAGCTTTTATCTCAGTGAGGCGACTTTCTCTACAATTATTAATTTGGTTTGTTTTGGGCTGTTGTTCCAACCGACCAGAAGCAAAGCAACTCTGGGGGTGGGCAGAAATGGTTGTGTCTGTCGAGATAACAATAAAGCCACATATATTCCAGTCTCCTTATGTGCTGCCGTGTGCTTCTCACGTTGTTCTCCCGGTTATTAAAGTCATTACCGTGGCTTGCTTTGGTACCTGCGAGTCTGTGACCTTTCCTGACGTTTGGCAGGGTTTTTTTGTTATCTGTCTCTTCTGTCGGCTGCTCTCTGACCTTCAGAAAGTAAGTCTCTCAGCGCGGGTCTCTGTTCAACACCTGTTCCTCCTGCCATGTTTGCTGTTGTCAGAGCTGAGTGTAATGTAACGTGTGCGCATGCTTCGGCCTGCTTATGCTTGTGATGATGATGATGATGATGATGCATTGAAATGTGTTAGCCTTGATTTTCACATCGTCGCGAGGAGTGACATCTTTTTGTCATTCTCAGTCTTCCTCCATAAATATTACACTTCTTACCTATCGTATGTTGGTGTGCGTTATTTGTTATGTTATTGTGATGTTATTCAGTTTGGTTCCCTGTTGTTTCCATCGTCATTGTATATGCCTCCTCCCATTTATTGCAGATTTTCGTCATCCTAAAAGAGAGATCTGCTTTCACAATCACCCCTTGCCTTAATATACGGTATTGTTTTTTATTTAGGGGATGGTGTAACTGTTGATGATACACGATATTATTGTAAATACGACTTTATTGTAAATACGACTTTATTGTAAATACGATTAGGTGCCAGGTGTTGGTCTGGGTGAGGGCTATCAAAAAGGGCTTAAGAGGTAATAACAACAATATGAATTGTTTAGGAGTGTAAATTATATATATTCCAATATCCTATCCAGATTGGAGATCACAACCGAATGTTTACACTGTTGCCCAAAAAAATAAATAAAAACCTTGTCCTTCATAAACCCCAGAATGGGACCGGCAATTAACAGGAAGGGATGGCGGTGTGTGTGTGTGTGTGTGTGTGTGTGTGTGTGTGTGTGTGTGTGTGTGTGTGTGTGTGTGTGTGTGTGTGTGTGTGTGTGTGTGTGTGTGTGTGTGTGCGTGTGTGTGCGTGTCTCATATTTTGTCTTGCAATAATGAGAAGAAAAGTTTGAAGGAAATGGCTATGGGCTTTTTTCATCTCAGATTAAATCTCAAATTTGAGTACAGGAAAGGAGAAGTACAGGAAAGTTATAATTAGAAATAGATAAAAGTTTAAATAATAATATGCAAAGAAATCAATAGACACCAAATACAGTATATCTATATGCACAATATGTAGTAGCAATAAAATGTAAATGCAGAATGTAAACATGAGCATTATGTCTGAAGTGTATTGCCTCCAGACCCTCAATACTCTTAGGCTAATTCTTATCAAATGTGGACCCTTAATAACTGTGTTGCCCATTTAAATAATTGCCATGGTATTTAACTGAATTACAATCACGGTCATTCGCCTCCACTCAGTTCCCCCCCCTTTTCCCTGACGACGGCTTGGTCTGCTACCTCATTGCAACTCTTCTTTGAACGATTTAAGACTTTGTAAAGATCATTTGAGATAGTTTGAATGAAGAACAAAATATAATGTGAAGCCAACATAGGCCTACTGATGATTAGAGGCCAAATGTGTTGTTATTTACCTTGTTTACATCTACATCACCATCTAGCAGTTATAGTTTGTCATTACTCTTAGATTGTTCATATTGTTGTCATATTTAATATTATGACTTAACAAATAAGCAAGGTCCACTTAATGGTGTTTATGGGTCTTATTCACCTAGCAGCCATCTTGGTTCTGAACACTGAACTGAATGCCGAATTCTGCACTCAGTTCCCCCACCCAGCTAGCGTTTAGAATAGGGTGACCAGATGTCCCGGTTTGACCGGGACAGTCCCGGTTTCAGACTGTTTATTGGCGAACACGCTAGGCAAGGGCATAGCTACATCTGCTAGCTAGTGTGTTGTTTTGTTAATGTTTTTGAATGAGAAGTATGAAAGGCTGCCAAATAATGTTATATCCATCCATCGACTCAAACCACCAAACATCTGGCCTAGCCGTAGTTTAATGTATCAACGGTGCAGTGTTTGCAGTGTTATCCAACCTCTGTTTTGTTTGTCTAAAGCTTGAACACATTTTTTTGCTTACATTCATGTCTG